>JAJIBD010012167.1:0-51712 GCA_021461705.1 Cryptotis parvus
CACAGGGTGGGGAGAAGTCCCAAACCAGAGAAATCTAGAAACTGCGCTAGACCAATGAGGAGGCAGGTGCCATGACAGGGCCTGGTCCCATGCTGGGCAGGGGTGGTGCTGAGCCCACATCATAGCATGGGCACCTGCTGCCCTCCAGGGGTCCTGACATCTCCTTCAGCAGCTAGCTGCCGGGGCGGGGTCTGAGTAGGCAGGTGGGGAAGGCGGAGCTCCCCCAGACTATACCCCCAGTGGGGAGCATTGAAGGCAGAACGGATTTCCCCTCGGATCAGGTGGAATTGGGGAGTCAGGTGATCCCTCTCCGTGGGCAGAAGCTTCTGGAACACTCCTGCCTCTGCCTGGGAAAGGGGCTGCCACGGAGACACTGAGGTGTGAGTCAGAGGCACAGGGCGACAAAGGGCACCCTCCAAAATTAACTGCAGGAGAGATCAGGAGGGATGGGGCGAGGCCCTTATGCACCCACACTCACACAGAAACACACATACACACATACCACACAGACACACAACATACACACACCACATGAACCAGGCATGCCACAGACACATGTGACATACACACCACACACAATATACATACCACATGCAACATACACAGACACAACAGATACACACCAGAGACACACAACATACACACATGTGATACACCCACAAACTACACACACCAGAGACATATAACACACATACATGTGATACACAACACAACATGCACATACCACTATGCAACATACCACATGAAACATATAGGCACGCAATATACACATAAATGTGACATACACACACTGCACAGACCCAATAGTCATACATCACGTGCAACATAAACACTACATATACTCCCTTAAACATATATACACCATACATACACACTCCTATAAACATACACACACTTCCAAATATCCACATACCACCCACACTGCCACACATACATTCAACACACCATTCCCATACAACTACACACATATTCATGTATTTGCTTAAACACATACCACACTACATATATACACTTGCATAGGCACACACTACTCCACACATGTACATACTCTGCACACATACTCAGAGTACATGCGGCATGACCACAGAACCATACCCCCAATACAACATGCACCCATGCTATACATATATATATCCGACACCCACATACACCACACGTGCTCAACACTCACACACAGACTCATACACTCATGCACTCACACACATCATCCTAAACACACTCACACACTCATACACACACCTGTGCTCACGATACTCGTGCTCTTATACATGCACATTTGGCAGCCGCTCCGCAGACGCAGCCTTGGATCACACTCAGGCTCCTCCTCAGGGTGTGCACGTGATGTTCTTTGTCCTCAGGGCACCCTGACAAAGCTGTGCCCTAGGACACCCCTCTGGAAGGGCCGCCTGACACTTAGCTGACCAGCTCTGCATTGCTGGAGCCAGGACCTGGGCCCTGTCCATGGACACACGGGGCTTCCCCAGAACACAGCTGCAGACCCAGCCCTGGCCTCCCCCACCCCAGCAGGGCCAGCACATTGACGCAGGAATGCAAATGGCTGAGGTGGAGTTCCTGGCCTTGGCCAGATGCCCATCGAGGGCTTCGCCTGTCTAAGTCCCTGCATCCTGTAAGCTGGAGGAGAACAAGGGTGGTCAGTACCTTCCTGGCCCGGCCGCCACCTCCCCTGTGTCCTTGCCTGAGATGCTACCACGGCCTCACCCTGCAGACGTGGCTCTGAGCAGCTCCCCTGCCTCTGGGTCTGGCACAGCCCACAGCTCCAGCAGGTTCCGGTGTCGTGCAATTATCCCTGCAATCATTGGGCCCGGCAGCAAGCTCTGTGCTCCCGGGGAGGCTGCCCAGAGTCTCTGAGACGTCAGGGCTCGGCAGCCTGCTCCAGACGTGCTCCAGTGAACTGGCTCCTCCCCAGCCTGCTGCGAGTTCATGGTGCTGTCCCTGGTGCCAGGGTAGAGGAGACACTCTGTGCAGGCACCTGACGTGTACGTGTGTGTGTGTGTGTGTACAGTGGACAGTGGGGGCAGCCTGCCGGTGGTGCCTGGCCCTGCCTCCAGGAAGCCCACAGCTCCCACTCACCTCCTCCCAGGGGCCCCGTCCGGGACCCTGAGGGGCAGCTATCAAGTTGAAGCAAGCAGCTAATCAGTTTACTTGGTTGCCCGGGGTCTTCCGTGTAATTATAATTCCCACTAAGGCAGCGCCGGCGTCAGACTCCTTTCAACAACCGTTGCTGACAGGATCATCAAAGCTCCAGGATCCCTTTGTTTCAGGCCCCACACAGATGGGGGGCACAAGGCAGCTTTGGAGCGGAAACGAAGCCGGGGCTGATTATATTTTTCCCTCACCTCCCTCTCCCTTCCTGCCTCCTTCCTGCCAGCACGCAGGGAGAAGCTACCAGCAGGTACCGAGCCAGGCCCAGGCAGGTCGTGTGGTTCCCCGCCCCGCCTCGGGGCTGGCAGATGGGACAGGAAGGTGCCTGGGGGAGGCGACCCAGACACACTCCAGGTGACAGGCACCTGGTGAATTGCTGGCAGCCGTGCACCAAGCTTCCCAAGGGGCCCATCTGTCAGGGAAGACGCCAAGGAGCCCAGGTCGGGACAGCAGAGTCAGGGAGCTGCCGGGTGCCAGGTTCTGCTGACGGGGCTGCCGGGGCCAGGGGCTGGAGCACAAGCTCTGGGGGAACCAGAAGGATCGGAGCTGGTCGGGGATGTGCCGTGTCTGACGGGGAAACGCAAGGGGACAGTTCTCGGGCAGATGGTGTGGGCACTGCCAGCTGACCTGCTTCTGTCCGGGCTTTCCCTCATGCTCAGGAGGTCCGACAGCAGCTGGACTCACAATCCTTGTCTAAGCAGGTCACCACACTCCTGGGGCCTGTTTGGGGCCTGCCAAAGGATTGACGTGAGGGGCCAGCACTAGCTGTGGCCGCCCCTGTTGCCCCTTCCCTGTGTCCTGACCTTGTACATTGCTACCACTGGCCCTGCCAGAGCCCACCCAAAGCCCCTTACAGCCTGGTGGATTATACCCCAGCGTTTCCCCTTGAGCCTCAGCGAGTGCGTTGGTGCTGGGTGACATAGGTGAGAAGCAGGTTGGGTTCGGCCCACCCCACCCACCCAACCGCGACTGAGTGTGACAGGCCAGGAGAACAGGGCCTGGCCGGCAGGAGCACCCACATCCACCCACTATGACAAGTGATACACAAAGTTCCCAGCCCCTGGGCTGTCAGGGGGCCATCTGTAACAGCAGCTTCCTGACTGTTCCATTCTCGGCCCTCTCCCCATCGGACAGCCACGGCCCAGGGGTGTTCAACATGTCACTGCTGGCCATCTTTGCTCTCTCAGTCCCTGATGTGACTGCCCCCACCCCAGACACGAGCCACATGCAGAACACAACACGTGGGAATCAGAGCGAATGGAGAGGGGAGTCACATAAAACCACACGTGGTTGTGGAGAAGTCTAACACACAGGGAGTCTGAGTGCAATGGACACACATGTAGACACATATACACATACACACACATAGAGAAATAAACACACAGAAATGCACCCACACACATAACATAAAAAGGCACTCACACACATACACACACAGAAATGCCCTCACATAAATACACAAATGCCCTCATACACATACCCACACAGAAACGTACTCACATACACATATACATACATTCACAAACACACAGAAACACACCATATACACACATATACATACACAGAGACACGCACTCACACAGACACACAAAAACACACACATGTTCAGAGAAATGCACATACACACTCATAAACACATACAGAAATGCACACACTTACATATATACACACACTCACACACATATACATATACACACAGAGAAACACACTCACACACAGCAGCCTCCCGAGGCTGGGCAGAGCAGAGCAGAGGAGGCGCCAGTGTGAGCTCTGCAGGGTCAGGAGGAGACAGTGACTGCGCTGGATGTGTGTCCCTGACATAGTCAGGCATTGGACTAAAGGATTCTGGGTCACTTTCTTGCTTGGAAGGGAAAAGTACAGGAGTCACCATTGAGGGCCAAGCGCATGCACAGCTGTGAACAGCCACACGTGGTCCCTGTAAAGAGACTCCACAGGGGACTCCCCAGGACAGACAATCTTGTGGACATAGCCTCCTCCAGAACACGCCCCACATGTTCCAGCTGTACCTTTGCCCCTGACCCTCCGGGCAGCTGGGAGGGAGATGTGGGCCCATTTCACACTCAGAGCTGAGGTTCTGGTACTGGATGGAATTGCTCAAGATCACACAACTCAGGCTGGGGGACCCGCTTTCTGTCCAAGCGCCCAGCCGTCCCTCCCCTCTGCGGGCACAGTTGGAGCTAAGGGTGCAGGTCAGCCTTCCAGCCTACAAGCTCCCCGGGAGAGGGGTGGGAGCAATGGCCCCTTTGCCCCGACAAGGCTCTGAGGAAATCATGGAAAACCACTTTGGCTCAGAGGCTGAGTATCATATATCCTTCCTTGACTCCCGGGTTGCTTCCCTGGGTTCTGAAGAGAAGGTGGGAGATTTCTGAGCCACGTGTCTGTCTGTCTGTCTATTACTGCCACCATGTGAGAGCCAAGGAGAAGAGGCACCATGATGAGGCTGCTGCCCACGGGCTGCCCGGCTGTGACCAGCAGTTGTGTCACCCAGTGTCCAGTGGAGGCAGGGCAGACGCCCACCCCAACTCCATGTGTGACTTTGTGCTCATCCTGGCAGATACCTGTGGTCAGCAGCGGGGGAGGATGCGCTGGTCAGAGACTGCACTGACCTCACTACACACAGAGCCTTGTGGCCACTGGCCACCGCATTAGTGCTCCTTATACTGCACCTGATTTCCAAACAATGCCTGGGAACAGGACAGCTGGGACTCAGGACTAAAAACTGCAGCGTCCTCTCAGGTGGCCTTGTCCATCTCTGCTGCTCCCTGGTCAGCGCAGAGCATGCGGTCCAGGTGGTGTCCCTGGCAGGCCGGGAGAGAAGGGCTACATCTTGTCCACATGTCGCTCAGGGAGAGCAGGTCTTGGCAGCACCCTTTGAGATGGTCCCTGACCTTTACGCCATGCAAGAGTGAGCACAGCCCTGTACGTTTCTGTGTGTCTCAGACACAGGCAGACGGACAGACCGTGCATGCACTAGATGGGCATTGTGCCACAGTGGGAAGTTGGGTGCCAACCAGGCAGCTGCAGATACAGCAATGAGGCAGCCCCAGAGAGGGGACAGAGCAGCAGCACGCAAGGACACAGGTGACCCCAAACGACTGTCCACAGACCGCCATGGAAGGGAGAAACCAGAATGGGGGATGACAGTCGGAAGCCCAGTAGGGCCGTAGCCCCCGTGGGTCACCATCATCACCAGTGCTGTCCCTGGTCCCCAAGCCACAGCGCCCTGGCTTTGTCTTTCTTTCCCACCATCTCTAGCTCTGGTGCCAACCAAACCAGGAATCCCCCACTCTGTCACTGGCAGGTCCACTGTCATTGTCACCGTCAACAGGGCCCTGGAAGGACCACTCCCTGGCGCTAGTGGAGTCCACTCCGCCCTGCCCATCCACAAAGCCTCTCTACCATGATGTTCATCCCTTTGCCCTCACACCGATACCCGTGGCACGACTTGGACTAACTGGCGCTCCACAGACGTGATCTCCCCAGACCCCTCTGCCCCCATGTTAATTCAACAACCCAAGGCCGTTTGGAGAGCAGAGACGCAGAGACTCTCTGGAAGAAGCAGAGACACAGAGACTCTGGGGGTAGCAGAGATGCAGAGACTCTCTGGCCTCGCCTGTCCCATCTGCAGGAAGCCCAGAGCCTGCCTCCGGGGCCTGCCTGTCCTGTCTGCAGGAAGCCACAAGCTGCTGCTGGGATCCTGTGTGTCTGCTGTTGGGTGGGGGTGGAGCACTCCGAAACTGGGCCACACTTGCCCCCACCCCTACCCCCCCCCTGTGAAGGTGCTTTAAGTCTGCCTGCGTCTCTGTGATGTCAGTTCCGACAGCAGACGCCCCACACCCTGATGGTTCCCGGAGAGTTAAGGCCTGTTTACCCCGAGCAATTACAGAGCGATTCCAGGCGATCAATGACTAAATTGCGCGGGACAGGCGCAGAGTGCAGGGTGGCGGGAGAGCACAGTGGGGTCCACACGCCTCCCTGGGAAGCTCAGCGGGAACTGGGCATGCGGCTGAAAGGGGGCAGACGTGGCCCCCACTCCGTGCTAGGATGTCCCCCCCACCAACCCGCTAGCTTCTCCTTCTCGGTGCTCACACCCTGCGCCTGCACTCAGCACTCAGGGCTTTGGACCTTCGACTCTCACACAAAAGCCAGGTGCCCAGGCTGCAGGCTGTGTCACTGTTCTGCCCGTCACTCAGGAAGTCCTAGTGAAACGTGTTTCCTGGGGAATATGCAGACCCACTGTCATGGGCCAGGGAAGGTAGATGGCAGGGGGAAGGCCTTTTCTGCAAGTAGGGGTGATGTGTGATGGATCTTGCAGGATGTAGGAGTTCGCTGGGTCAAGGGGCAAGAGGAGGTGAAGGGAGGCTGGACAAGCCGGGGTCTGACATCAGGGGAGCAACGTTGGGTGACTGTCAGGGAAGAGCTCAGTCGACAGGGATGGCGACTCCCAGACCAGGAACAGAGACCCTGCAATCAGCAGCACGCAGCCTATGTCCCTATCGAGACACTTCTGTTTCCTCCCAAGTACCCTGAGGGTGCTGCACTCATCTACTGGACCAGGAACAATCAATTTGCTGGAAGGAGCCATGCATAGTGCTGGCTTTCTAAGAGACCCCTCCGTAAGCTGTTAGGGCTAGGCCCACAGGGCACCGCCGGATCCCAGGGTACAGCCCAGCTCTAAGGGAAGCTCCTGCCTCTGCCCCATTCTCCCCACACAGATAGTCAGCCCTGACTGCCGTGTTCACACCTACCCATGGCAGTGACAAGGCATCTCTGGGCAAAGCCCCTTTGGGTGAACCAACAGGTTGGAGAGAGAGACACAGAGAGAGAGAGAGAGAGAGAGAGAGAGAGAGAGAGAGATGGAGAGAGAGAGAGAGAGAGAGAGAGAGGCAGCAGAGAGAGACAGAGAGAGACAGAGACAGAGGAGAGACAGAGAGAGAGACAGAGAGACAGACAGAGAGAGAATGAGAGAGAGTGAGAGAGCGAGAGAGAGAGTCCCTTTTCTGTTCCGGTCCAGTCCCACCTTCCTCTCCCCTCTCAGCTGTGCTCCCCGGGCTCAGGCCCAGACCTTGGGCTGTTGCGGGGTGGGGAGGAGGGCAGAGGCAGGGAGTGGGGCGGGCAGAGTGGGTGTGGGAATGAACCCTGTTCTCTGCAAGTTCCGCCTCCTCAGCAAACAGACCGAGTGCACGTCACGGATAGAGTGACTCAAGCCAGCAGACCCCAGTGCGGCATTCACTCCACGCAGACGCTGCTCCAGTCCAACTCCGGCGGGAAGCAAACTTTTTTCCTGCCAGCTCTGCAATTTCAGGAGATAATGGAGGGCAGCCGAGCACACCGTGATTGATCGCTCCCGCCAGGACCAGGACGAGGTGTACCCCCTCCCCACTGCCCGCCACCCTCTGTGTGGAAGGCGGCTCGGAGCAGCTCCCGCTGCAGCAGGAGGGGCTGTGTGCGTGGTGTGAACACCTTCGTCCTTTGCTAAGTCCAGGCACGTGCTCCAGGAGTCGGCAGTGGGGAGGGCCGGTGAAGCTCCTGAACGTGCAACAGCCGCGTGTGTGGGTGGAATAAAACCAGCAGATACGGAGCAGGGCAGGGGAGCAGCGGGGACTCCATCGCAGGTCACCGTGCGAGGCACAGTGGCCCCAGAAAGACGGCACCCCTCTGGCAAAGCAGGGAAGCGATGAGGTGTGAGAATCGGCCACCAGCCCAGGTCTGCGCTCTCGGCCCAACACACCTTGTGGTCCCCTGGGTCCCTTTGGGCTGTGGCACTGGAGGAGGCCATGTCAGTGTGGTCGAACTAGCCTCCAGGGGGACAAAGCCGGTGCTCTGCCTCGTGCAGGCACCGCAGAGCTGGGCACTGCCACGTCCTAGCCCCTCACGCGGCCGTCTTTGTCCCCACACAAGGACCAGAGACACCTGCCCGCGCCTCTGCTCCCTCAAACACACCGTGGGACAGACACCTGACACCTTGATGGTGAGGTGGTGAGACCATGGGCACCACAGGGCGGCGCACTCGGGTGGGGGAGGGGTTTCAACATGGGCAGCCCCCAGGCCGACGGAGGACGCCCGACTTTGTTCCAGGCACACCCAATGAATGCCTGTGCCCGGGAACTCACACACTAGGCCCCAGGCAGGAGAGTTTTTAGCTGTCATGGCCCCACGTACCATCTACCCCGTGGCTCACCTACAGCCCAGATGTCCACGTCAAAGGTGCGTTTTTGGGTGGCTCCTGTGCTCAGTCTCTGCGTCGCACTGGAATCCCACATCTCTTACTCGGGCCCTGTGTCAGCCTGGGGCCCTAGCGGCGATGCTCAGCCAGCCAGGTCCCGAGACTGGGGTGCCACCTGGGCCCTAGGATGCAGGGATGAGCTGGACCACACGGGTGGGACTTTCAGGGTGGCACCCAGTGACTTTGGGGGCCGTGCGGCACCTGAAAGCCCACCACCAGGGACACTGATTCTTGAGTGCATCTCATTCTTGAAAAATATATGCCCTGTGCTCATTCTCGGGCTATGCTGGAGCCCTCTCTGAGCAGGTCAGAGCAAGCAGGCCCTGGGATCGCGGGCTGAGGACTGAAGCCCTGATGGGGCCCAGTAAGAGCTGGACATTTCGTGTCTGGGAACCTGCCACCATGTGGACTGAGAGAAAAGCACCAAGGCCTGGGGGTGCTTTATCTGCTGCAGACTCTGCTCCCCCAGCTGCCCACACAGGCTGCCCATACACCTGACCTGCTTGAACCAGGGCTGTGTGTCTGCTGGACTGTGTGTCTGTCCATGTCACCGCTGTGGGGACAGACTCTCCCCTCAGGCTGAGGGGTGGGACTTTCTTTATCGCAGAGACCCTGAATGGGGAGGGTGCGGAGTATTAATGGCATGTTTTTATGTGGTGTTTTGTTAAGCCCCTCAGGTCATGACTTCTCCCAGCCTAATCAGGGGTGGGTTGTGGGGGGGGTACTGTCAACATGGATGCTTCCTGGTAGCAGGAACAGGATGTCCCAGACCCCAAAAAGGGCTGGACAAGGGGGGATCAGCTTCCCTGGCCATGCTTCAGGGATGGCCTCCATCTGGGGGGCACAAAAGGAGGGGGACCCTGTCCCCCAGTGGCCCGGGTCATGGCGGGGCCGCCTCCCTGAGACACACACACACACACACACACACACACACACACACACACACACACGCAGCCCCGCGCGTGGCTATTTTGGGATGTAACTACTACTGTTTTTGCCTTGCTCGAGGGGGAACAGGCTTAGTCACACAGTGGGGAGGAGGCAGGGTCTGGGTCCGACCTGGGTCTGACAGTAGGGGGGCGGGTGGCAGCCCGCCCAGAGCTGGATGTCTGGCCCCCCACCTCTGTGGCACCTCTGCGTAAAGCCTCAGAAAGGGCCTCAGGCTCGCTCAGTCCGCTGGGGTCAGTCAGAAGGCCAGGCTGGGCAAGTCGAGAGAGGGACTGAACACACAGGAGGGGGTCTCTAGCCCACGCCCCCCACATCCTGCACCCCCAAGCACTGGGAGCTTGAAATGAGTAGGTGCACATACCCACGTGTCTGCCAGGTGGGCAGATGAAGGGGCGCCCTGAATGCCGCACCCCACTTTTCCTTCTCGGACCCCTGCCCAGGAGAAGCACAGGGTTCTGGACGCCACAAGGACAGGCCTGTGAGGTGGCTGGGATAGGGGTGAAGAAACGACGGATTGCAGCAGCGCCCACACCCCGCCTTGTTCTCTGTCCACTCTCACACTGCAGGACATCTAGCTCCAGCCCCTCCCCCAGGTCTCTGGGGGTCCATACAAGTCTGTCAGGGCGAGGTCCTTCCCTCTCCCTCCTCTTCCCACAGCCTGCCCCACTTCTCGGGAAGAATTAGGAGGGGAGGAGGTTCAAACACCAATGCCCCTGGCCACGGACCTGTGCTCACGCCTCCGGGAGTGCCACGGGCAGGGCTGCCACACACAGCAGGACCCACACACTGTTTTCCTTTTTCTGAGTTAGTTCACGAGTCCGTGGGAGTCCAACAGGGCAGTAGAAGCTTGGAACCTCAACAACAACAACGGCCTAATAACTCTCCCCGCTGCCCACCCCCTGACCTCCGAGGCCTCCTGATGGCCAGTCAGATTGAGAAGGAGGGAGGGTTTTGTGACCGGGGGGTCTGACACAATAAGCCACACCCCTAGGCCTGGAGTGAGAATCGGGGTTCAGAATGTTCGAGGCCTGGGCCTAGCTGTAGGGCAGCTCCTGTGCAGGCAGAGGGGCAGGCCACGGCCAGCCCATCCAGACACTCGCCCCTTCCTTGGGAGTCTCTAGGCCCCAGACCCTTTCGGGGCAGGAAACCTGTTGGGGCTCTGGTGTGCAGATGTCAACCCGCCTCCCGGTCAGGGGGTACTTGTGGGGTCCCAGCAGGAGCCAGCAGCCCCACCTGTGATGCGGACCAGAGCTCCCCTGGGCCCTGAGGTTTGGCGTGAATGACAGAGGGCTCCAGTTCCACTATTGGGCACACCCCGAAAGCAAACGCGCTCCCTCCACTGATTGATTCCCCTCTCATAACTGCATCTGGCTCATTACTGCAACAAGCAACTTCTTAGGATGGCAGAGGAGAAAGCGGCACGGGGGCGGGGGGGGGGGGAGGGCCCCATGCAGCCCAAAGCTCATCCCCAAAGCCCCCGGCTGATGGTCCGGGGGGGGGGGGGGGGGGAGGAGCTGGGCGGGCAGCTCTGAATGGGGACAGGTAAGAGGGACATGAAGATTTTACGCTTCCTGACCCTTAAAACCAGCCCCCCCTCCCCTGTCCACCCTGACACCTGGTCAAGGGCCAGGCAACCCCCAGCGAACCCCCCAGCCCCCTGCTACTGGGACCCAAGACATGTGCCACCCGCAGTGGCGATTCCTGTTGGCTTGCAGAGGGTCACTGAGGGGACACCACGTCTCTGTGAGGGCCAATACAGCGGCATCAATGCCAGCCATCACGGGGGGTGGGGAGCAGCCAGTGTTTCCACCAGGCAGTGCAGCCCTCCTACCCCACCTGTGAATTCCTGGAGCTCAGCCCAGGGGGTGGGTCCTGGCTCAGGATACCCAGAGGGGTCCTGTACCCCCAGGGACCAGCAGCCAGTCTGACTCTGGTATCCTTGGCGTCTGTGCCAGTCCCCCAGCCTGGGCTCTCAGGTTTCCTGTGCCCGGTAGCGGGGAAAAGGGGGCCAGGGGGCGAGGGGGCTGCGAGCAGCGGGCAGCATGCAGGTAGCTCAGCGCCCAGCACGCAGCACGCCTCAGCCTCGACTGGGGGAACAAAAGGCGGATGGGGCTTACCTTTGGAGGGTCGCCTTTGTTTGGTCTGCAGAGATGAGAAGGTACCCATGACTGCCCCCATGGCCGCTGAGACTTGGGAGACTTGGGGGGGGCAGCAGTGCCCGCGGGGTGCAGGGGCTGGATTCAGCAGGCGGCCGCAGCACGGGGCTGGGGCTTGGGGAGCCCCGAGCCAGCTCCTTCAGCCCTGCTCATGCACCTCGCGGGGCGCCGGCCGCTCGCTCCAGCCTTCCCCACGCGGCCACGCTTCCTCCCCAGGCTGAAGCCCCTGCCCCCCAAGCCCGCCTGGTGTTGGACAGGGGCTTGGCCCCGTTGCCTGCTGTCCACCCGGCTGGCCCAGGCTCCGAGCAGCCCCCTGTGCCCGCCGCCCGCCCCGCTCTCCCGGCTCCCCTCCCGGCGCCGGCGCTGGCTGCCTGCTCGGGCTGGGTCTCGGGGGCCGAGCCCGGCATGAATGAACGCAGAGCGCGGCCGGAGCGAGCGGAGCCTGCCTGCCCGCCTGCCCGCCAGCCTGCACTCACTGCCAGCGCCTCTGCGGGTACACGGGAGGGGCCAGCGGGGGCGGGGTGCCGCGGGTGCCCCTACACCCGCAGGGGGCGGGGCCGGCACAAGGACCCTGCAGGGGACCCATCTCTGCTAAGCCCAGAATGCAGGCGGTGTGGACTGGAGCCCCACCCAGGCATGGTATAGAAGAGAAAATGAAAATGAACCAAAGCACCAACTTCCCGCCAGGGCCAACTTCTAGGGGCAAGAAAACTGGGGCGGGGGCAGTAGAAACCCCCCATCCCAGCCCCTGGGGGCGCCCCACTTTCTCTTTTGCTGTTCTTGCCCACCCTTCCGGCTCTGTAGGGAGTCCAACAGCTGGATGGGTGAGGGGTGGGGGCACCCACTGGGGCTGGTCTCTGGGGCTCCCACTTAAGGCCAGGAGAAAGGGCCTTTCGGGAGGAGCCTCAGCTGGGAGCTGCTGAAATGCTTCAGGGTTTGCACCCGGAAAGGCCCAGAGGAGGCTCCCTGCAGCCTGGGCCCTTGCACCATGGACACAGGTCAGGGTGCCCACAACAGCCTGCACCCAAATAAGTTACACATTCACAAACAACGCATGCCGTGTGAATAACCTGTGCACACCAGCACCTGCCGTGTGAATAACGTGTGCACACCAGCGCCTGTCATGTAAATAACCTGTGTACACCAGTGCCTGCCGTGTGAATAACATGTGCACACCAGCGCCTGTCATGTGAATAACCTGTGCACACCAGTGCCTGTCATGTGAATAACCTGTGCACACCAGCGCATGCCGTGTGAATAACCTGCACACACCAGCGCCTGCCGTGTGAATAACGTGTGCACACCAGCGTCTGTCCTGTGAATAACTTGTGTGAGCCAGCACCTGTCGTGGTGAATAACCTGTAAACACCAGTGCCTGCCGTGTGAATAACGTGTGCACACCAGTGCCTGTCATGTGAATAACATGTGCACACCAGTGCCTGCTGTGTGAATAACCTATGCACACCAGCGTCTGTATTGTGAATAACTTGTGTGAGCCAGCACCTGTTGTGTGAATAACCTGTGCACACCTGTGCCTGTCGTGTGAATAACCTGTGCACACCAGTGCCTATCATGTGAATAACTTGTGTGAGCCAGCGTCTGCCGTGTGAATAACCTGTGTAAGCCAGCGCTTGTCATGGCGTGTGCACGCCAGTGTCTGTCATGGCATCTCTACCTGGTCCTGTGCTCTGTGCCCGGGTGAGACATGACTAATGGTCACTAGATTGGGTGGGGTGGGAGAGCAAAGGGTCAAAATTTGCAGGCAGTGACCAGGTCCGGCCTGTGGCTGCAGAGTCACCCCCACACTCACTGCCTGAGCTACAGCATGTCTATCTGGCTGGGTCTATTTGGGGTGGGATGCTGGATGGGGGCACACACTCCGACTCCCCTACCCTGCATAAAGGTGGAATGGGGTTATGGTCCCCCTGGGGACTGACTGACAGGCAGGGCTGGGGATTTTGGGTGCCCTGGGCCTTGCTGGCTGGCACAGATGTGAGGGCCAGGAGTACGGGGGCTTCCCAGGCTCCAGCAGCCCTGAAGCCCTTCTGCACCCCCAGACCTGCCCCTGAGCTCCACAGGGATGGAGTCCTCCATCTGCCCCCTTGCTGCTGACATTCCCCCTCTCTGGGGCTTCTCTCACCTGCACCCCAGTAAGTCCCTCCCCGAGCAGGGGCTGTGGGAGCCTGAGCTGGTCGTCTGGGACGCCATGCATGATGGAAGCAAGTTAGAGCATGGACTGTGCAACAGCAAGTGTCCACCTGACTCAAAGAAACTCCGTGTATTTACACACCGACACACCGCGAGTCGGCCTGTTCTTCCCAGGGCCCTGAGACCCTGTGGATGAGGCCCCCACACTGCAGAGGGCCTGTACCCAGCCCTGTGAGGCGGACGCAGAGGGCTGAGGGGCTCTCCTGTAACTGCCCTTGCCCCCTTCTGGGTGCTGTTGCTCCTGTTTCCCTGGCCCTGGGCAGTTGCTGAAAGCAATCAGGAGGGAAAGGAAGGGGGAGGGGAAAGTCCTGCCACTTCCCTGTGGCTTTGAGGGAAGTCTGTGCCTCAGTTTCTTCCCTTGGGGGTGAGGTTTAGGCCACAGCTGGTGGGGCTCAGTGGCCACTCCTGGTCTAAGCTCAGGGGGCCATACGGAGCTGGGGGTCTGAGGCCTGCAGGACGGCCTTAGCCCCAGTGGTGCCTCTGTTTCTTCACCAAAACCAGGTGGTAGCATGCGAGTGAAGAGCTAAGGGGTCCTGGCACTGGCAGGACCTCGCTCGAGGGGAGGGGACAGTGGGGGCAGCAGGGGTGAGTGCCCTCACCCCTTTCCTGCCCTGGTCTCCCCCACAGGGCTCCCACAGGGTCGCTGACCCTCACACACTGGGGTCGCAGCCTCCCCTTCTGGAAGTTGAGGGCCCCTAGGGGCTTCTGCCCCCTGCCATGAGGACCTTGACACAGCTTGTCCCACAGAAGTTGAAGGTTAAGCGCATAGGGTCAGATCCCGGAGCTCTGCGACCATGGCCTTGCCCCCAGCAGCGCCCCAGGTTTGTCTTGCAAACCTGGCTAAGCCCAGACTCTGCCCTTTCACATGGGCATGGCCAGTGTGTGGGGAATCCCTGCGGTGCCAGTGGTTGATAAGGGTCAGGGGTGCCCTGACTCTCAGTAGCTGCATAGGGCGGGACGGAAGCTTCCCCCAGCCCGAAGTCTGGCCAGGCCTGGCCCACACTCTGGGCAAGGGCATGGAGCACAGAAGCAGGACCGGGCCCCAGGGGGCAGTGAGGCCCCCCACTTCTCCCTTCCTCCCACCTGGCTGCCAGGGGGCCTCCAACGGAGAAGTGAAAAATGAACCACTAAATGTATTATGACTTGTGAGGCTGTCTTAATAATTAAGTTTTATTAAAACGAACACTGAGAAATTTCCTGACACGGCGTGCCTGGCGGAGCTTGGCAGAGGTGATGAATGGGTGGGTGCTGGGGCAGGAGAGGTGGGCGTGGAGCAGCGGGGCCAGGGGGGGCCATGGGGGGCCGGGAAACCCCAGGCCTGCCCATCTCGGCCCTGGCACTGCTGCCTCTGCCCCATCCTGCCTGATAGACGGGGCCTGGGGTCCTCCCCCCAACAGCACAGAAGCCCCCTGCTGGACACCAGGTCCTCCCAAACCTAAGGAGGGAGGAAATCTGACTCTGACAGCCAGCCTCTCTCCTCCACCGGTCCTGAGGCCCTGCCATACACTGGAGCCTTCTGGAAACGGCACAGGTTGGGGGGGGGTGGCGGTGGCGGTGTGGGGTGGGGTGGTGTGTGTGTGTGTGTGTGTGTGTGTGTGTGTGTGTGTGCGCCGCGGGCACATCTGTCAGTGTCTGTGTCTCGTCTGCATCTTTTTGTCTATCCCTGTGTGTCTGTGAATGTTTGTGTGTCTGTCACGGTGTGACTGTATGTGTGTGTCTGTGTGTCTGCAGTATTTATTATCCACATCTTTTAAATACCTGGAAAGTTGGGTACTGGAGCGATAGCACAGCTGGGGAGGGCGTTTGCCTTGCACCAGCCGACCCGGGTTCTATCCCGGCATCCCATATGGTCCCCCAAGAACTGCCAGGAGTAATTCCT
Source organism: Cryptotis parvus (assembly GCA_021461705.1). Classification (NCBI taxonomy): domain Eukaryota; kingdom Metazoa; phylum Chordata; class Mammalia; order Eulipotyphla; family Soricidae; genus Cryptotis; species Cryptotis parvus. Next base: position 15,602 of record JAJIBD010012167.1, read on the forward strand.
GAGTGCAGAGTCAGCAGTAACCCCTGAGTATCGCTGGGTATGACGTGCCCCCACCCCCAAAAAGAAAAGACAGAACTGGGTCTGTCTACACTCACTTGTAGGCATCCGGGCCTCTCACCAACCAGGTTGCAGTGTAGCAGGAAGATAACCAGGCCTGGCAGCTGGCTGTGGTCAGGGGAGATGAACAGCCCAGCCGTGGACCCAGTGCACTGGGCCGTCTACCCCCTCACTAACACCCCCACCCACACACACACACTGAAACTCAGCAAACCCCTGCCATGGCTGAGGGAAGGCTGGATGGGAGGGAGATGGATGAGATGAACGTGGACCTGAACTCACAAAAGTGTCCTAAAGCCCTTCTCAGAGGCACAGGAGGGGGTGAGGAGTTAATCCAGGCACGCAGGGAGTGTCTGGGTGCCAGGCATGGGGCTGAGGCCAGGTCACCCCGTATATCCCACCAGGGCTCCAAGGCGGCTTCACTTCCACTTTAAAGCTCTCAGAACATTCCTCTAAGATGTCTTTTAGACATAGAGGACAGAGTCAGGAACCCCAGGGGCCATTTGGGGGGGTGGGGGCAAGGCACTTCCTGGGCCGACTGAGAGGCCAGTCATAGAGGGAGGGGTCTAGGGTATGCACTGCCCCTCCAGGTTGGTCGCATTTTTCTTTTTTTTTTTCAAAAAGCAACTGAAAAAATAAATAAAAGACTAGTGTGATGTCTCCCAGCAAAGTTCTCGACACTACTAGTTTTACCCAAAGGTTTCTTTGGTTTCAAAAATTAATATTAAATTTATTAAAGTTACAAATTTTTTTTTTTTTTTTTTTTTTTGCTTTCTGGGTCACACACGGCGATGCTCAGGGGGTTACTCCTGGCGGTGCTCGGGGGACCATATGGGATGCCGGGGGATTGAACCCGGACTGGCACAGGCCGGCCTCGTGCAAAGGCAAACGCCCTACCGCTGGGCTATAGCTCGGCCCTCTTAAAGTTACAAATAGATCCAGGTTCTTCCATAAGCTTTAAAGTTTGGTTTAGATACATTATTACTTATTTATAAGTCTCAGCAATTTTAACAATCGGTTTTAAGGGGACCTTTGAGGAATGTTTCTTCTCATTTACAAATGTGTTTAATTAAATTACACTAAACATTGTAAAACTGCACTTACTGGTTTAATATATTTGAATCTCTTTTTAAGTACTTCTATGGTCTAACAAACCTTCTCAAGTCTTTAACTACTTTCTATCTAATCCACTCAACTTATAAATACAGTCAAGCTGATATTCTTTTATGGGTTCCAACACTTAAGATTTTTAACTAAAATCTCCACGGTCAACTGATCAGCTAAAAGATTTTACAGCCGAATGGAAAACAATCTGAGAGACACCTTAAAAGGCTACATTTTCATAAACATTACAGATCTGTAAGCTTCAAAATACTTTAAGGCCGAAACATGGTAGCTGCCAAGGTGTGATTCTCTCCTGAGTTTCTCTCTGTGGGGCTAATTCTTCCCTACTTGCAGCTCCACAGACCCTCCTGGCTGGCCCAGAGCTGCCCCACTGAGTCCTCAAGCCGGACTACATCTCCCAGCCTCCTTTGCAGCTAGGCAGAGCCACGGGAGGGGTCCTAGTAGCCAGAATTGAGGGCCTTCTAAGTCTTGTGTTTCAGAAACCAGCGATGCGGAATTCCTTCACACTCTCTTGCCGGAGAAACACAGGCTCTATCACGTTTGTGGCGTCTTTTGCCAGTTCTATGTTAACAAAATTGGGAAAACTTATACTTCCGGCCGGTTCATCTAGGAAGTTGAACTGGCATTGAAATCTGTGGGAATGTAACTTGGGAACACCCTTCCCTGTTAGCCCACACAGGCCTGCCTCTCTTGGGAGCTGTGGATGACCTTCCCTCTTCACTCGCTACCCTTTGTATTTCTTAAAACACGTTTTAAAAATGTACTCAAGGGACCGAGAGATACTGTACAGAGAGGTTCAGGCCTCTTGCTCTGTGTGTAACTGATGCCATTTCCATAACCAGCCTTGCATATGGTCCTCTGAGCTGTGCTAGAGGTCAGCCCTGAGCACGAGCCAGGAGTCAGCCCCGAGCACAGAGCCAAGAGTCAGCCCTGAGAACTGCAAGTGTGGCCCCCAAACAAAAGAAATCTGAAACAAGAATGCAGTTCTCTTGCCCTCTGCCCTGCCGTGATGGTGGGGGACCCAGATCCTGTAGGGTCACGAGCACACACAACCCCTCCCCTCTCCCCCCTCTCACTTCAGCCCAGAAACCAGGGGCGTGGGCCCTGCTCAGGGAGACGCATCAGTGAGAGCAAACGCGCCTTCAGAAAGACCATTTTGAATGTGCTTTCCAGGCTGCCTATGTGGAGGGCAAAGGCAAACGCGATTAGGACCAAAATAACCGAGAATCCGGGACCCACAGCAGCATTCACGGCGAGCTCAGCCTTGGTGCCCGTACACTCCGTCCTCGCGCACCACCGCCTCCAGCAGGCTCCTCATTTGCTTTATTGCCGTCTCGGATTTGTCCCCTTTCATTTCTGAAAATACAATCATTGCTGGGCGGCCCCATTTGCGCGGATGCTGGCGGCCCAGCCATGCCTCCATTACGGCGCCTGCCACTGCCTCATCGCAATTCATGGTTTCCAGCAAATTCGTTTATCTACGTGATTTCATCAGGAAATTACGCAGATGAATAACTGATCAGGTCACAGTTCGCTATTGGTTACCCGCATGTGTGTGTGCGTGTGTGTGTGTGTGCACATGTGTGGGGGGGGAGAGCAGCCACATCCAGTGGATGGACAGCAGCATTGTCAGAGGTGATGGACCCTGTCAGCATTCCAGGGGCAGAGGTCAGCAAGGTGATGTGTCCTCAGATGTCACTTCTGCAGGGATCAGGCTGGGCCTCAGGGCTCTCTCTGGAGTGGTCACTGGACTGATAGGACACTTGGGACACCCTGGGTCCTAACTGGGGCGAAGACCACGCTGGACTGTGGCCTCACAGACTGGTCACTGCCCATGGCCAGGGCCCCCTGTTCTGGCCCTCTGCCGTCGCTCCATCCATTTCTCCAGGAGGTCAGTCATTCACCCAAGGATCTGAGCCTACCGAAGAGCACTAGTCGATTGCCAGGCCCGGGATTATGTGAAAACAAAGACAGTGTTCTCCTGCTCAGGGGTTCCTCTTGGCTCTGCACTCAGGAATTACTCCTGGCAGTGCTCAAGGGACCATAAGGGATGCCAGGGATCAAACCTGGGTCAGCCATGTGCAAGGCAAACACCCTCCCCCCCATACTATCTCTCCAGCCCCAGCATTTTCCTATTTTCATTTTAATAAACCACTCCAAGAAAACTAGAGGCCACTGACGTCCTCACACCTACATGAGCGCACAGCCGCAGCTCCAGCAAAGATCCCCGGAAGACGCTGCCCGCCCCATACTGCTGCTTGCCTCTGTGCTTCACACTGTCCCCTCCCAGGACCTGGAGCCTGTTCCTGAGAGCCTGTCCCAGGGCCAGGCCTGAGCTCCTGCGTCTGTCTGTCCCAGGTCCCCAGGTGGACTACACAGAGAGGGGAATGTGGACCCCATGGGGGGTGCCGGCGGCTCTGCTCCTGCATAGGCTGCCCCCTCCCCAGCAGCTTCTGTGAGGGTGCGCCCGGAGCTAGTCCTGTCAGGAATCACAAAGCCTTGTGACAAAGAGCTGTATTCTCTGCTCTCGCCAGCTTCAGACTTCACCGTGTGTGAGGGCTGAGCTACAAAGGGGCACCTGTGCACAGCCATGCAGGGACACGCCAGCTGCAGGGACTCCTGGAGCTGTGGCCTGTGCTCCCGAGCATGCCAATGGTGACTGCATGACTTACAGCAGCTGCACCGCCGCACCCTTTGCTGCTCCTCCAGACCGAGCCAGGCCCCGCTGGGACCCAGAGGGGCTGAAGCATGCTGGCCCGGCACCTGCGCACCTGTGTGACTAGGCGCCCAGCAGCAGCCATGCTGTTGGGTCTCTCGCTTTGATCCAATGAAAAAGGATGCATCCTGCTGCTCCAGCCCATGAGGGCCACAGGCCCTGGCCCTGGTCACAGACACGCAGTGCACACAGCCCAGCAGATACATAGTGCACACAGCCCAGCAGACATGCAGAGCACACGGCCCAGCAGACACTGTACATGGTCCAGCAGACCACACAGTGCACATGGCCCAGCAGACATGCAGTGCACACGGCCCAGCAGGCACTGTACATGGTCCAGCAGACACGCAGTGCACACGGCCCAGCAGGCACTGTACATGGTCCAGCAGACACACAGTGCACACAGCCCAGCAGGCACTGTACATGGTCCAGCAGACACACAGTGCACACAGCCACACAGCCAGCAGGCACCAGTCACACGGCCCAGCAGACACCCAGTGCACACGGCCCAGTAGGCACTGTACACGGTCCAGCAGACATACAGTGCACATGGCCCAGCAGACAATGTACATGGTCCAGCAGACATGCAGTGCACCACGGCCCAGCAGACACTGCCACATGGTCCAGCAGACATGCAGTGTACATGGCCCAGCAGACACTGTACACGGTCCAGCAGACACGCGAGTGCACACGGCCCAGCAGACACTGTGCGGTCCAGCAGACCACGCCAGTGCACACGGCCCAGCAGACACTGTGCACAGTCCAGCAGACATACAGTGCACACAGCCCAGCAGACATGCAAGAGCACATGGCCCAGCAGACACTGTACATGGTCCAGCAGACCACGCCCAGTGCACACGGCCCAGCAGACATGCAGAGCACACGGCCCAGCAGACACTGTACACGGTCCAGCAGACACGCGCAGTGCACATGGCCCAGCAGACATGCAGTGCACACGGCCCAGCAGACACGCCAGTGCACACGGCCCAGCAGACACGCAGTGCACACGGCCCAGCAGACACTGTACATGCCCAGCAGACCACGCGAGTGCACATGGCACAGCAGAATCCTTACTGACTTGGTTCCTCATTGACTAGAGTCCTTTCCTGTGTGGGGGGCGAACAATTATGTACCACAGATTCAATGACCAAATGGACAGACAGATGAATGAGTGGATGTGTGGATAGATGGATGGATGGTTGGATGGATGGACAGATGGATGAGAGGGAAGGACAAACAGATGAGTGGAGAAATGGACCAATGCATGGATGAGTGGATGGATGCATGGCAACTAGATTAATAATTGATGGGTGTATGGGTGGATGGATGGAAAGTTGGATGAGTGGATGGAAAGTTGGATGAGTGGATGGAATGGGATGGATGGATGGAAGGACGGACAGACAGATGAGTGAAGTGGACAGTGAAGCTGAAGGCTGAGTCTGCTGGTGCTTCTGTAAGGGACACTGAGGGCATGAGCAAACCCTTCAGTCACTCATGACCAAAGAGCGGAAACACTCATAAGCTGGATCCACAGGTAAAAGAGAAGTTACAAGAGACAGCAAAGACGGGGGAAAGAACCGTGGGCACTATTAGGAACAACTCAACGCCATGAGGCTGAAGAGTCAGGAAGAGAAAGATGAAGGCTTAGACCAACATGACCCCTTGAGGCTGAATCAGGGAGATGGCACAAAACTCGAACAGACTGATCACAATAAATCAAAAGAGGAATGAAAAATGCCTCTGGAACCAAAGCCGGGTCCGAAGGGATTCATCAGCATACTCTGCTACACCTCCAAGGACCCCTATTCTAGGCTCACACAGCCTCCACCTGAATCCCAAAGCGGAGGCGGCAACCAGAGAAGGGAACTTCAGACCCACATCCCCTACTAACATACACGCCAACAGCCTCAACACAGTCACAGCAGCCCAAGACTCAACAGTGAGTCAAAACTGCATCCAGTGTCCACAGGACGGAGCCCAGCGACGTCAGGAGCATTCCCGTGCTGCAGAGAGGGCGGAGACGTTGGCGCCATCTCACCTGCACTCCAGGAGAGGCTGTGACCTGACCCAACACTCACATGTGACCGAAGAGAGTGACAGAGACATTCTCTGACCTAAGAGGGGTGGGAGCAGCAACGGCGTTAGCTTACAGGGAAAGCTGAGAGCTCTGAGCCTCGGTCAGCCACGAGGCAGTGTCCACTCCCTGCACCATTCTACACAGCACAGGCCAAGGGCACTGGCCTGAGGTCAGAAGGAAGAAAGAGGCCGATGGTCCCTGAGTGTCCCAGAATGGCAGATGAGACTCTGGACCAACCCGGTCTCGCTGCAGTGCCCCACCCTCAGCTCCTATGTCTGCTGACCAGATGTGGGCCTTAGGGGAGGTGGTCAGCCCATCAGAGGGAGCAGGAAGACCCCCTCCTGGCCTCAGCAGCCACAGAGGGGTGATGGGCTGGAAGCTCCAGCAGAGGACAGGAAGAAGAGAATGGGGAGGCTAACCAGGAGGCGGGGAGGCGGACCATGTGCATGGGGAGAGCTGACCAGGGGACAGGGAGGCTGACCATCGGACAGGTGAGCTGACCAGGGGACAGGAAAGCTGACCAGGGGATGGGAAGAGCTGACCAGGGGATAAGAGAGCTGACCGGGGGACAGGAGAGCTGACTGTGGGGCAAGAGAGATGACTGGGGACAGTAGAACTAACTGGGGGGACAGGTGGACAGGAGAGCTGACCAGGGGACAGGAGAGATGACCAGGGGACAGGAGATCTGACTGGGGGACAGGAGAGATGGACAGGTGGGCAGGTGAACTGACCAGGGACAGGTGAGCTGACCGGGGGGACAGGAGATCTGACCGGGGACAGGAGATCTGACTGGGGACAGGAGAGATGACCAGGGGGACAGAAGAGCTGACTGGGGAAGGAGAGATGGATAGGTGGGCAGGTGAGCTGACTGGGGACAGGTGGACAGAAGAGTTGACTGGGGGACAGGAGAGTTGACCGGGGGGACAGGAGAGCTGACCAGGGGACAGGAGAGCTGACTGGGGACAGGTGGACAGAAGAGCTGACCGGGGGGGACAGGAGGCTGACCGTGGGACAGAAGAGCTGACCAGGGGACAGGAGAGCTGACCAGGGGACAGGAGAGCTGACCAAGAGGACAGGTGGGCAGGTGAGCTGACTGGGGACATGTGAGATGACCAGGGGACAGGAGAGCTGGCCTGGGTGGTCCCTCCCTCTCAAAGCAGCTGCGGGACGCTGTCCCCTGCTTCTTCCCCAGGAGCCCCAGGCTCCTCCTGACAGAGGGGCAGAAACACTGCAGGGCCCCAGGGCCTGGGCAGACCTGAGGCTCCTCCCAGGGGAACCCGGTGAGGGGGCAGAGCACACAGGGAGGGAGGGGAGTGGTGCCCTGCGGCTCATAACCCTCTCCGCGAGGCCGGACACCACTCCCTCTGCTGTGTCCCCGTGGGCAGTACAGCCTGTAATTCCCTGAGTCCGGAGCCAGGAGTAATTCCTGAGAATCACTGGGTGTGACCCAAAAAGGAAAAGAGAGAGAGGAGAGAGAGAGAGAGAGAGAGGAGAGAGAGAGAGAGAGAGGAGAGAGAGAGAAGAGGAGAGAGGAGAGAGAGAGAGGAGAGAGGGTGGAAGAGAAATGGGAGGGAGCAGGAGAGAGAGAGAGAGAGGACAGAGGAAAGAGCAGAGGAGAGAGAGGTGAAAGGACAGAGGAGAGGGGCAGAGGGGCAGAGGGCAGAGGGCACAGGGGTCCAGCCAGCCCGGCTTTGCAGAGGACCTGTGGACTGAGCCCGTGGGCCCCACAGACGCTGAGACTGCTGGAACACCAGAGTCCCACGACTCGTTCCATGTCCAGTTTACCTGTGAAGCTGGTGAGCAGGGGAGAGCCTGGACTCCAGGCACTGGGAGGGGACACGGGGTGGTGGGGGCTGGGGCCCTTATGCCCACAGGACCCGTCCAGCCTGCAGGGGATCAGTAGGCTGAAGTGCTGGGTGAGACCCAGCAGCCGGTGGCCTGTGCTGCCCTCTGCTGATCACAGGTGGTACTGGCCACAGCTCACAGGGCCCCTCAGAGCCCACTGGCAGCCTGCTAGGCAGCTGGGTGCTCCCTCCCCTCCCGTTGTTGGGGGGATTGTGCTTGGAGCAGTTCAGTGACCTAGCAACCACAGTGGTCTTTGGCTCCAGCACTGAGTTTCCTAGTGTGTCCACCCCCAGAATTCTTCTCCAAAGTGGGGGAGAATGACTCTCATCCCAAGGGTGCTGGGAGACTTGGGGAGCAGAGTGGGGTGCTTTCTGCTGGGCCATGCAGTGAGCTCGCTTCTGCAGTGTCTGCCTGAGAGGGGCCCTCTAGCTGCTGACACGTGGCCCCCTGTTCTTGCCTCGGCTGCTGCAGCCTGGTGCTGGCAAGTTCTGCGCTGGCCTGATTTCCCGCACAAACAACAAAAGGCATGAAATGGCCCCCTTGCTGCCCGCTGGCCTCTGACAGCGGCAGAGACAATGGTGCAGGGCCCTGCAGAGACAGGGCTGGCCCAGCAGGGCGATGCAGTCACCGACACCCACAGTGCAGGTCACCACGGCAGCCCCTTCCGCTCCCAGCCCAGCTCTACCATGTCCACCTGCACCACTGTCCGCTGCTCAGAGGGGTGATATACCACCACTAAGAATGCAACCCCTCGTCCCGCCATGGGCCTCTGGAGTCTCCCACCACATGGGCTGGATGCGGCACTCCCGACTCCCATCACCTGAGCACCACTGGAAGCAACACAGCCGCCTGTGCCCAACCCTCAGCCCTCCACATGACCTGAAGCCATGTGTGTGCAAGCCTGTGAGGTCAGCAGCCTGTGCCTCTGGTTCCCGAGGGAGCAGGAACTACACCTCCCTCGTTCCTGCTGCGCAGCACGCTTCCTCGAGTGTGTGCATCACTGGCTGCTGACAGGGGGCTGGCGCAGGCCAGCAAACAAGGAGTGAGTGCAGCGGGTATAGACTACAGAGATGCTGCCTCTCAGGCTGTCCAAGGATGTAACAGTGGAATCTCCCAGAGGAATATGTGGTAGCCAGGGGGTAAATCAGCAGGGCTTTGAAGGATGTGTAGGAGTGTGCCATCTGGCAACAGCAGAAGGGAATACCAGTCCAAGAGAATTACTTGAAGAGCAAGAGGGATGGGGTGGGGGGGGCGTAATAGCAGCATGAGGTTCTATTAGGGTAACAGAAGGACTTGAAGACAAGTAAGGCTGGAGATGGGACCAGCCTCCAACACCTGCGCGGGGCGAGCTTTTTTATCCTGCAGACACCAGGGCCTCGCTGATGGGGTTCACACAGAGAATCCCGTGTGGCCACAGTGGAGCCCTGGTTGCTGAGGGAAAGTGCAGGAGTCAGGGTCAGGATGAGGAGGCCAGCGAAGACACACTCTGAGCATGCCAGAATGGAGCTGTGGATTCAGCAGCCTCCACACTGCCAATGGCCACACCCCTGCTCCCTCTTGATTGCTAGGTACCCAGACAGATGCTGGGTAGACAAATGAGTTCATGGGCGAGCGGTGAGTGCGTGGGTGGTTGTTAAATGGATGAAAGGATGGGTGGAATGGTGGTAAATGATGAGTGGATGGGTGGGTGGATGGATGGGTGGGTGGGTGCATGGATGGGTGGGTGGATGGGTGGGTGGATGGATGGGTGGGTGGATGGATGGGTGGGTGGGTGGGTGCATGGATGGGTGGGTGGATGGATGGGTGGGTGGATGGGTGGGTGGGTGGATGGGTGGGTGGGTGGATGGGTGGGTGGATGGGTAGGTGGACAGGTGGGTGGACAGATGGGTGGGTAGATAGGTGGGTGGAAGAATGGGTGGATGGGTGGGTGGGCGGGTGGGTGGATGGATGGGTGGGTGGACAGGTGGGTGGACAGATGGGTGGGTAGATAGGTGGGTGGAAGAATGGGTGGATGGGTGGGTGGGCGGGTGGGTGGATGGATGGGTGGGTGGACCAATGGGTGGATGGATGGGTGGATGGATGGGTGGGTGGAGCGGTGGATGGATGGATGGGTGGATGGGTGGATGGGTGGATGGATGAGCGTGTGTGTTCCTTTTCCCATCAGAGCACTGGTGCTCCTCCTGTGTGTGGCAGCTCTGGCTAGGACAGGTGAGAAGAGCGTGAGATGGTGCTCAGGGGCAGGCTGGGGGCTGAAGAGAACTGTCCACACGCCGGGGTATGTGGGAACTGGAGACCGTGCAGACACAGGAAGGGCTGGGAGCAACCCCTGGGCCCTGCAGGCTCCCCTGCCCGGCCATCTCCTCCATGGCTGTGGTGTGGCCTATGCCAGCTGCTGCCCACTCGCTCCACCACAGGAAGCTAAAGGACCCCCAGCAGGGAGCAGGCTCCAGGGTCACGGGGCCCACCTCAGGTTCAAGCACGATGGTGACCCCTGAGTTGCAGGTCCAGAGGCCAGTCCTGGCAGGAGGCCACAGAGTTGGGCTGACTCGGGGGCGACAGCGCAGTGTCACCAGCCCCTGCAGGTGTCAGCCTCCGGCCAGTGCCAGCAAGCTCCGACTTCCTTGTCAGCCTACGCCTGGGTCAGAGCCACGGTGGACAGATGCAGAGGCTTGGATGCTGCAATGGACCATCTCCCGCCCGAGATACAGGGACCCGCGCAGCGGGGCTCTGAGTCCTGACTTTGGTGCTATGTCCCACCCAGAGGGGGTGAAGACCCCACTCACTATGCCCCACCACCTCTGGAGCAGGGGACAAGCACTGTGGGCCGTGTCCTGCATTTCGGTGCTATTTAGTGACCACCTGCTGGGCCTGGACAGTCCTCCCAGACTCTGTGGTGCTGACTCCGTGATGGGCATAGGACCTGTCACACCGCGGCCCAGGGCTGACTCAGGCACAGGGTGGAGGCACTGGGGGAAGGTGTGTGTGTTGGGGGCTAATGCATTGTGCAAAGGCCCCGTGGCAACATGCTCAGGTGAGCTGGCATCTCCCCCGCCCCACAGAAGAGTCAAAGAAAGAAAAGAAGCTGAGAGCACTGGAGGATGGGTACTACGGCTGGGGTACAGGGGAGGTCCCTGTAGTTATGGCCTACGCTTAGGTTCCAAGATGACCCAGGGCACTGTGAGTGTGGGGCTGTGAGTCCCAGCCCCCTGGCACCCACATGCATGAGCACAAACTGGGGTGGGGACGTGATATTAGGGACCCTCAGGTCCCTAATAGCTCTTTGGCACAGCCAGGCATGTGGGTACTGCGGATAGGATGCATGAGCCCCAGACGCCACAAAAACAGCAGCCACAAAGGACCATAAAGGGTAGAAATGAGAGGGTCGGAGCGATAGCACAGCGGGAAAGGTGTTTGCTTTGCAAGCGGCCAACCTGGGTTTAATCCCCATCATCCCATAGGGCTGAGCACTGCCTGGAGTAATTCCTGAGTGCAGAACCAGGAGTAAGTAACCTCTGAGCATCGCCGCGTGTGACCCCAACAAAACAAACAAAAAGGATAAAAATGAGATTAAGTGGGAGGAGAGGACCCAGTCTGAGAATTCCCCAGCGCTCAGGTCCAGGGTGGAGAGACCCATTGGTGCGAGTCCAGTCCAGCCCCTTCCTCGCCTCAGCTACGCCCTCGGGATGGAACAGGAACGGAGCAGTGAGGCGGGGCGAGCCAGCAGCCTCTGGGGTGCCCACGGTGCCCATTCATGCACCAACCACAGGCCTTGGCTCCCCACCACTTCTCAGCGCACCTGCGCAGTCAGGAGGAGGAGCCGGGGGTCCCAAGGACCCCCACCCAACTCTCATGTCATGACGCAAAGGAAACTTGAGCAGTGTGAGAGCCCGGTCACGGACGGCGATGAATGATTTATGTCTGGGGTAATGGTTACATAAGCAGCTGTTGGGCTTCCAAAGCATCACGCAAACAATATGAAACATTTAAGCGGTTCTACACTGTGGGGAATTTGATTTAATCAGCCTTTATTTCTGTTCTCATTAGGATGAAACCTGGCAGTGCGCAGACGGCCCTTCCTCCGCTCCGTAGCTTCCAGCTACCGACTGCAAATATTTTCACTCCGCCACCATTAAACATTGATGCGGCACCCGGATCCCCATCTGGCCTGCAGATGGGGGTGTGAAGCGCATAGATAAGATGGCCCACCTAGATCTGTGGGAATCAGAGCCAGGAGAACCCCCCCCAACACTACACATGCACCCACACCGTGGATGTGTATCGGGAGCCCAGAACGAGGGCTCCCAGGCTGCTGAGCCCCCGGCCTGGCAGCCACAGAGGGCACGGGGCAGGGGGTCCCTCACAGTCTTTGCTTCTGGGCCACTTGGGGGCTGTCTTGGCTTTGGTTCTCAGAGCACTGTGATGTACAGGCGCTGGAGGGGTGCTCAGAGGCACCTTGAAACTGGATGCGAGTGATGGTCCGCCCAAAGCGGGTGGGTCCCCGGAGAATTGCTGAGGCCCACGGCAGGGAGGCAGTTTTGTTTGAACCCGGTGGCACAGGGCAATTTTGGCTGATTCTGCACAACCCTTCGTCTGCCTTAAACATTGCAGCAGACCAATAGTGAAGGCGAGCAACAAACCTGCTAGCCTGACTCCCCAAACTCCTGTCAGCGAGCCTGCGCCATGCTCCAGGGGTCTGGGACTTGCCGCTGGGTCTCCTGGTGGACAGGTCCTCTGCGGAGGTGGGAGACACACGAGTCCCTCAGAGCGTGCTCCTCATAACACTCCTCAAGCCGGGCCCCTGGAAACGAAAGCCTCTCCTGGCTCCACAGGCTGGGAAATGTTCCCAGTTCTCCTGGAAGTGACTGTGGGACACGGACCGCCCGGCCCAGACCTGGAAGGGGTCGGCGTGGGGCCAGAGGTGCAGCTCAGCAGTCAAGAGCTTTCCTTGGCAGCAGGGGCCCTGGCTTCCTTCCTCAGCAAGCCCGGAAACGCCAACCCAAACACACACTTTGCTCCAAAGCTATTGCCCTCCCGAGGCACCAGTAATTCTCTACAATCATTTTGAAACCTGCCATTTGGATTTTCTCGAAGATGCCAATTGTAGGTTCTAGAGTCGGCATCTTAAGGGTTGGAGGGAGCGTGTATGGTCCCCTGGCACCCACAGGAGTGAACCCACTGCCCCCCAAATGCAGAGTAACCCCTGAGCACCACCAAATGTGCCCCGAACTGAAAAGCTGGCAGAGACAAAGCCTTCCAGAGGACACGAGAGGGGAGGAGCAGCCCCGCCTGTCTCGCCGGCAGCCCGTGGACCGTCTCCTCCCCCACCCTGGGGCTCTGCTTCTGGACTGGGGCCAGGGCCCCACATCTGGAAAACTCCCCCAGAGTTGAGCCATGGGGTTCTGGGGCAGGGGTTTGTCTGTACCAGATGCAGCAATGACCTGGTGGTCCGCGCACCCTGTGAGCTGAGAGGGAGACCAAGGTCAGGCCACACTCAGCTTGGCCGGTGGGGGGTGGGACTCAGACGAGACAGAATTCCTGGCTCAGACCCTGAGGCTGGGCTTGCGTCCACTCTGCTCTTGGCCCTGGCTGAAGGGCCCCTGCTTGCTCCTGCACCGCTGATTTGGGGCTCCGCGCCCCCTCTGGAACCCTGAGCTTCTTCAAGGTGGAAGTGACCTCTGGGTCTGCACAGAGCTCCCCCTTGTACCCAGAGGACTGTGTGCAGCAGAAAACACTCCAGCCCAGTCAGTCAACTCACCTTCCTGCTCTCACATACAGGCAGTCGTGTGCATGCATGTGCTGCCCGCCCCCACACACACACACAGACACACACATACACACACACACATACACACACAGGCAAAACCCAGCACCACTGTGGCTCCTCCTTAGGGCCAGAGAGAGCAGGGCAGAGCCATGGAGAGGAGACCGGGGACGAAGCCACTGGGTTTGCTGCCCAGGGAGGCCGAGTTGGCCCTGGGCACCAGCTCCTGCAATCAGCCCTGTCCCCACTCCAAGGCGCCGCAAATTCCCTTTCCTAGGAAGCCAGGCTGCAGGCAGGCTCTGTCCACTAGATGGCAGTGTGTGGGCCCAGGCCGTGAATCAGGGTCTGTCCCACCGCAGACATGCAGAATCAGTGAGATTCACCGAGGGGTGACACACCCAATTTCAAGGATCGCAGCTCTGAGAGAGGGGGGAGAAAATATGATGTCTCAGGAATTCACCTCCTCAGGTCGTGTACAGTGCAGTACGGTGGATACCGGATTAAATGCAAGGCGCATTGGAGGGATTTCAGCCTCAGTGGGCGGCAGCTTTCCATGTGAGAGCCCCTGGGCTGACATCTGGCTCCACGCGGGCCCCGAACACAGCTGGGAGCTGCACACAAGCTGTGCCCCGCCCCAAGAGCCCCATCTTTCACCTGCTTCCGGTTCCTTTTTGACCTGGGACCTTGCTCTCTCCGTTGGCCTAAGAAGGGGCTGTCAAGGAGAAGGGGTAGGGGCTGGCGGGGGCCACCGGTGGAGCTGTGTGAGGTCACAGGCAGGGTGTGGGCCTTGGCAAAGGGGTCTCCAGGGCTGGGAGGGGCCACCGCATGCGGTGGGCTCCACCCCTCACTGGAGTGTCACCCCCTCAAGGTTCCCTCTCCCTGGGGTGTGGGCAGGCTGGACTGTAGGAGCTGGGACCCCGCCACCCCCTCTGAAGGGTCCTGGCCCCCTGTGATGCAAGTTGCTGGCTTCAAGGCTCCAGGCATGCGCCCACATCCCACATCCAGTTAGCCACGTCAAAGACCACCACCTCCGTGTGCAATGGTGGAGGGGGAGAGAGGGGAGAGAGAGAGAGCCTGCAATAGAGGGGGGGGGGCAGAGCAATACTGTAGACATCGGGGTGGGAAATGTACACTCTGGAGTGATGGATGTTGGAACAGTGTATGACTGAAACCCGATCATTTGTAACTGTGTATCTCATATTGATTCAATAAAACAAAAAAGGGGTGCCTTCTCTCCAGATCCCACAAGCTCCATCTTTTGGCACATCCGAATCGCAGGTGTGCGTGTGGCTGCCTCCTGCAGGCTCAGGTGTGCATGAGGGCAAGGAGCATGGGCCGTCCCTTTCTCTCCCCCAGCCCCGTGCTACCCACCTCCAAGGCTACGGTTCTCACACCTCAGCCACCCGCTGGCCTGGAGCGGCTCGCCCTCCCCAGAGACATGCAGCACCCCCTGCTGGACACCGGCAGCCTCTGCAATCTCCATCTCCACCAGGTCCGGGTCTCCCCAGGCACACAGGTGACTGAGATGCTAGGGACACCCCAGGGATCCTGAGGTCAGGGGACCCTGACCAATCGTCACAGATGGACACTTGGCCCTGGGCAGACTGGGTAGGGGGATCCCAGAAGGAGGCTGAGCAACTAAGGGGGCTCCGAGGGGGCAGCTCTGGGACCCCGGCACCCCTTCTCCGCATCCTGCACACCGGGCCCGCCTCCACACCTCACAGGAGCGAGGCGAGCCCCCCCTCCCCTCGGCGAATGCTGACGCAGCCCTGAGTGGGGCTTCTCCAGAGGAATCTCACAGCGGGCTTGTGCCCTGAACCCCAGGCCCTGCAGCCGCTGCGATGATCCTTGACTCGAGTCTGAGGGGTCTAGGGTGGTGGCCCCCGAGAGGATCTGCAGTGGAGGGGCTCTCCGGGACGGGCAGGGGAGCCCTCCAGCTGCAGCCTGGTGCGGGGCACCGTAATTGCAGACGGCTATCTTTGGAAAGGCTTCATTACGGCAGGAAATGACCCCAAGAGCCCAAGCAGGCCGTGAGTAATTTCTCAGTGTCCGTAGCAGCCCGCTTTGCTGACCCCAGCGAGCCTCCCCTGTGTCCCTATGACTTTATGGGCTGGCTGTTTCCTTCCCCGATCCACATGGGAGCCCCCTCCCACTTCCCTAACTGGGGCCCTAGGGACACCGGAGCACTGAGGCCTGGGCATCTGGAGTAAGTCACATATGCAGCATGAGGATGTGAGGGTGTGGAGGCCCTTCAAATGGGTGCTCAGAAGTAGCACCTCGGTGCCCGAAAGGAGCAGGGACAAGCATTGTCCAGGTACGGGGCTCAGGCCAGCCAGGCCAGGAGCGGGGAGGTGGGGGTGCAGGAGCACGCGCCTCCTCTAGAGGGCACTGCACCCGGGGTTCTCTCCTGGCCACGCAGCCCCGTCCCTGCACTGGCTCCTTCTCCAGGCTGGTTGCTGGGGTCTTCCAGGGGAAGTGGGCAGGCGGGTGTTGTTCCTGATTCAAAGAAAGAGCTGGCACGGTTTGAGGCAGTGGAGACACTGCCTGGCATTGCATTAGGCTCGTCTCCCCTCCCAGCCCCCCCGGGCTGTACATTGCCGGGAGTCGGAGGAGCCTTGTGCAGAGCGGGTGCTGGGCCTTTGGTGCAGTCCCCGTCTGCTCCCCATCTGCTGGGACTCCACACCCCCTCCAGGAGGCTTCCCAGATGCCCCTCCAGCCCCGTGTGTCTCGCTTTCTCCTCTGACCTCCCTGACCCCGGCGTTGCTGCCTCCTCAGGTATTGGCAGGAGATTGGAGACTAAGAATGAGCCCCGTCCTTTGTGCCAGTCTCGCAGCCCTCGGGGAGCACAAGGGCGGGGATTCCATCTCACTTTCAGGCCCTGCCGCTCTTTGAGCCTATTAAACCCAGGTTCATTGAGGAAATGACTGTGCCTGGTGCCTGTTGTGAAAACACCGGGTAAGATGCCAATTCCTCAGCGTGGTACGCCAGGCTTTTCTTTCTGGAGGCCACAGGATACCAGCTCCCCAGGAAGCCTTCCAGGACTGGCTGTCTCAGGCTGCAGTGGTGTGATTTCGGTTCCCACACAGACTCCTCCCTCCCTCCCTCTTTCCTTCTGCTTTCTCAGCAGCCTTATCTGGCATGTGTGAACCAAAACCCTCATCCCTGTGGGGGGTGGGTAGGGGTGGGGGGCATGCATTTTGCCTCGAGAGAAACAAGAACATGTCCACCAGCCTTCCAGGCTGTGCCCTAGAGCCTGTGCGGAATGGCCCCTCACTGGTGCTCACCCACTGGGGGTCCCCACCTGAGTTGTCCCCTGAGCTGACAGTATCTGAGCTGACAGCCACCTGCCCCCAGCCCTCCCAAACCAGAGCTCACAGCCCCGCGCCCCATTAGAGCCCTGCTGAACCCCTGTGGAGCCAGCCCAGAAGCTGTGGGTTCAGCCCCTCTCTACCCCTTGCCCCATTTCAAGGACGCAGAGGCCCCAGCAGTGATCACTGTGAGGAACTGGGGGTCCCACCGTGGTGTGCGTACAGGGGTGGGAGGAGGAAAGCTGCGGGCAGGGCGCAAAGCCTCTCAGGGGTTGCCTGGGTTCCAGGGTGCGTGAGGGAAACAAAGTGACAAGGGGCCATGTGGGTTTTCAGGTCCCCCACCCAGGCACTGAGCCCTCGGTCTTCACAGCAGGCAGCCCCATCTGGAAGGGGGAAGGCAGCAGGGCCCAAAGACAGGTGGTGGACAGACAGCAGGGGCTGTTCGGCACTCATGGGCCTGCCCAGAACTGGTCTCGGACCCTGTTTCCTGAGTGGAGGCCCAGGGACAGGCCCTGACCAAGAGCCCTCAGGCAGGGCCCCCGTCCATCTCCCTGGGGTGCCTCTGGGCCTCCAGCCTGAACCCCCAGCATTGCCCTGGGGGTGCGGAGAGCACAGGGAGGAGATACCAAGCAGCCAGTGGCCGGGGCCTGGACACAGCTGTCCACACTGCAACTGCCAAATGCAAGCGATCACAGACTGTGAAAGGGAAAGGGGCCCCAAGGGCCCGGCCATCCTCTGGAGGGTTCGACTGCCCCCCACAGACCCCTGCCTGTAGCTCCCGCTGTCGCTGGGCCCCACCCTAAGGGGTAGTGGCAGCTGCAAGATGGATCCCCAAACACAGGGCCCAGAAACTTGTGGGGGAGGGGGCTGCCTGCCGCTCCAGACATCAGAGGGCCAGCAGCGGGTGGAGGAACATGCTGACAGTCACGGCAGGAGTGAGCAAGCAAGGCCGCGCTCTCTCCTGGGAGCTGCCAAACCCCACAATCACTGAGGTGGGGCACCCCAGAACACCCCCACCTGGAAGCAGCCAGTGGCGCAATCCCCTGTCCCCACCCAACTATGGCCCGATCCAGAGCTAGGAGCTTTTCAGACCCCAGAGAGAAGCCCGAGAGAGGGACCCGGGGGGGGGGTAACACAGCTCAGGCATCCCGCCTGGGGCGGCCACAGGGCCTGGCCTGCTGCCCGGGGGCGGACGGACGGCCCAGCCTCGCCTCAACTCCTCCCCGGTCCAAGACAACTCCAGGAAGCTGCGTCCCAGCCCCGCTGCTCTGCCAGCCGGGGGACAGTGTGAAGAGGCGTCTTCTGGGGTGTCCCCTGCCTGACTGCCGCCAGGTTTTCTGAGGTGATTGACCACGTGCTGCAGGTGAGGGGCGGGGGACAGTCACCCATGCCCCCGTCGGCTGGGTCAGGCTGAGTACACAGATGTGCCCATGTTTGGGCATGAGGCTCGTCCAATGTTGGACTCGACTTCCTGCGGCAGCGCCAACCACCTCTTTGGATGGGTTTGGGCTGGACAGGGGAGTGTCCAGCAGCCAGAGCCCGGGGTGTGGGAGGACTGTGAGTACCGTGCTCGGAGCACTGGGGGCAGGGAGACTAGGGGAGGGACCATAGGGCAGGGGGCTGCAAGGTGGGAGGGTGCCATCGGCGGGGCTGCGCTGTGGGCTAGTCTGCGGCCCGCTGTGGCCTGGGTCCCTCTGGGGCTCAGCACTCCAGCTGCCGGGTCGTCTAGGGGCAGCAGCCGGAGCCCAGAACAGTCCTGGGATGGCCCTGGGTTGGGAAAGTGCAGCTTGGCCAGAGAGCTGGACATGTCCACTGAGCACCTTTGGGGGGTTTCTTGGTGAGGCCTCAGCTAATAAGCAGGGAGGGGACCCAGATGGAGGTCACCGCCTGGGGTTGAAGCCCTGGAGGAGTGGCCAGGGGCCCAGGAGTAGGGATGCTGGGCCAGCCATGTCCCTCCCTTCTCTGCCCACTCCCCGCCCCGGCCCCATTCCTCTCATCCTCAACCCTATCAGTGAGAGTAAACAGTCCGCTGTCCCCCTCCCGGGCCTTCACACCTCCACTGCCTATGGCGACATGCACCAATGGCTCCACGGCCCACCTATCCCCTCTCCCTGTCCCTCTCCCTGTCCCCCTCCCCTGGGGACAGATGCAGCCCCGCCCTCCCCCTCCACAGCCCTTTGCCTCCACAACCCCAGACATGACCGCGGCCACCCAGGGACATGGGGAAGAAGCTGGTGACGGCACAGAAGCGTGGGGAGACGCGAGCACTCTGTCTGGGTGTGGCTATGGTGGTGAGTGCGGCCATCACGTACTACGTGCTGGGCACCACCCTGCTGCCCCTCCACTTCCCGAAGGTACGCCAACCCCGGGTGCCGGGTCCCAGGCAGGGAGGCCCAGTGGGAGGTGCGGGAGGTCCGGCCCAGCAATCCGCGGATGCGAGGGTACTTGGGGTCCAGGGACAGCTCACAAGGGACTTGTTGGTGGACAGACACTCATTCCCCCACCATAGCCACTTCCATCTGGGCCTTGACCAGTCTCAGCTATCCCCATCCTTGCCATGTCTCTGACTCTTGCCGGTCACTGTGGGCGATGATACGGGCCTCACAGCCCATCCGGTGCCCGGGTGCCTCGGCCTCATGCCACTGTCCCCAGCTCAGGGCCACCTTCTTCCCTGGGTCAGCTTGGGTCAAGCTCCCATACTCGACTGCGGTATTTCAGGGCGAGGCAGCATCTGAGGCTCAGGGTCTCTCTTGCTGGCTGCGGGGGAAGCGCATGGCTGAGGGGGAGGAGGGCACAGGTCCCCTGGTCCCCAGTGTCGCAGGGTGTGGGTGTGGGCTGCAGAGACAGGACAATGGGGAAAGTGTTTACCCTGCATGTGGCCAAACTGTACTCAATCCCCAGCACCCCAATAGGGTCCCCTGAGCACCACCGGAAGTGGTCCCTGAGCATGGAGCCAGGAGTTACCCCTAAGCATCTCTGGGTGTTGCTCCAATTTCTGCAAAAGAAATAAAACCAAAGCATACCAGGGCCTGAGCCGTCCTACCCCAGGAATTCTGGTTTACACATTCTGGGGGTCCTCTGCAGCCCCCCATGTTTGGGGTGAGCAGCACTGATGAGGGCAGAGCCCAGACTCTACACCTCCTACATGGGCCGGCTCTGGTGTTCTGGGGCTTGGGGGTCACGCCCTTTAGTGGTGGCCACTGAGGGAAAGATGAGGTCCACTCCTGGGTCTGTCCAGTTCAGACCAGAGCCCCGGGTCACCCGAGTCTGAGGTATCCATGTATGTGCATATGCCCCCCGCAGCATGTGGACCCAGAAATCTACCTGTCACCTGATCGAGACCCACATCTGGGACCAGGAGGAGTTGGAGGGCAAGATGGTGCCCGGTACCCCTGCCTGTGGGTGAACGTGTCGGCAGCGGGTGGGTGGTCTGTGCTGTACCACACAGAGGACACCCGGGACCAGAACCAGCAGGTACGGGGCAGGGGCTGGGGTAGGCGGGAGTGTGACCCTATAGCCAGGTGCCCTGGGCTGGAGCTGGAGGGACAGGTGGGCGCTTCGTGCTGGGGCACGTGGGAGTGGAGTGTTGGGGCTGGTGGTGCCACTCCTTTCCATAAAGTGTCCGGGCAGCGGTGACAGTGACCCCCCACCAAGAGGCCCTGGGCCCAGGCAGGGGCTGGCAGAGGAGCCCTTGGGAGCCACCCTGCTGGGTGAGCTCCTCCTCATGGCCTCAGCTACAGGACGGACATTTGCTGTCTGGGAGCAGCTGGAGGTTGGGGAGTGGCTTGCGGGCACCCATGGGATCCCCAGCCTCTGCCTCCACCAGCACCTGCCAGGACCCAGCTTGGTCTTGGACTTCCCTCTCCCAGGCCATGCTAAGTGCTAGTGCTCTAGGGACCCTGCGGGCCACAGCACACAGCACCCACCTGGGTCCCCCTGGCTGGAAAGCCCTTCGAGGATAGGGGAGGGGATTGAGGGGAGGAGAAGGGGAGAGGAGGGGAGAGGAGGGGGGAGGAGGAGGGGAGAGGAGAGACTCTGTCTTGGGGGGGCCTAGTTGTTCACCCAGATAAGTGATGTGTTTTCTCTCAGCTCAGAAGGGGTGAGGAGAGATGGAGGCAGAGCAGGGCGGGGCCCTGGTTCCAGGTGGGCAGTGGCCTCTTAGTTGCTACCCTGGACACTGTCCCCTCCCTCCTTATATCCCCGTCACTGTTTCCCTCTTCCCCTTCCCCACCCTGTAGTGCTCCTATATCCCCGACACTGTCTCCCTCTTCCCTGCCCCACAGTGCTCCTACATCCCCGACACTGTCTCCCCTCCTCCCTGCCCCATAGTGCTCCTACATCCCCTACACTGTCTCCCTCCTCCCTGCCCCATTGTGCTCCTACATCCCGACACTGTCTCCCTCCTCCCTGCCCCATTGTGCTCCTACATCCCTGTCTTCTGTCTCCCTCCTCCCTGCCCCCATAGTGCTCCTACATCCCCGACACTGTCTCCCTCCTCCCTGCCCCACAGTGCTCCTACATCCCCGACACTGTCTCCCTCCTCCCTGCCCCATTGTGCTCCTACATCCCCGACACTGTCTCCCTCCTCCCTGCCCCACAGTGCTCCTACATCCCCGACACTGTCTCCCTCCTCCCTGCCCCACAGTGCTCCTACATCCCCGACACTGTCTCCCTCCTCCCTGCCCCATAGTGCTCCTACATCCCTGTCAGTCTCCCTCCTCCCTGCCCCCATAGTGCTCCTACATCCCTGTCAGTCTCCCTCCTCCCTGCCCCATAGTGCTCCTACATCCCTGTCAGTCTCCCTCCTCCCTGCCCCATAGTGCTCCTACATCCCTGTCAGTCTCCCTCCTCCCTGCCCCATAGTGCTCCCTACATCCCTGTCAGTCTCCCTCCTCCCTGCCCCATAGTGCTCCTGCATCCCTGTCAGTCTGCCTCCTCCCTGCCTCATAGTGCTCCAACATCCCGACACTGTTTCCCTCCCTCACCGGCCCCACAGTGCTCCTACATCCCTGTCACTCGGGATAACTACCAGGCAGCGCGGGCCGAGGTGGAAGAGGCCCAGACCCGGTTCCACAAGCACCAGGTGTTCTACTGCTTCTTGGCGCCACCCAGAAATGACAGTGGCCCTGGCACTGGCGTCCTGTACCGGCGGCGCTATGGACCACCGGGCCCCTGCTGGAGGCGCTGCTGTGGCCCAGCTTCCTGCTCACGGGCGGCCTCCTGGTCATTGCCATGGTGAAGCTCAACCAGTCCCTCTCCGCCCTGGCCGCCCAGAAGTAACCACACTCGGCTGGGGCGGGGGTGGAGCCGGCCGCTGTCCTTGCCCCTCCCTCTCCCTTCTGTCCACCCCGCGGTGTGGGCTGCCCACCAGCTCTCCTGCCCTGTGCAGCCACAGAGCTACTTGTCCTGGGCCTGAGTTCTCCTGGCTCTGCCCGAGGGCGACGGCTCCCTGGCAAAGCTCCATGTGTGGCGCCCGGACACCCCATGCGGGCACACACAGTTGACTGCTGGCTGCTGGGACCCCGATCCGCAGAAACAAGCCCACGAGTGAACTGGAGACCACAGAAGGAGCCCCGGGGGATGAGTGGAGGTGTGCGTGCCCCCTGCCCTCGTCCGGGCTCCTCTGAACTGTCTGGGGAGCAGTTGGGGTCTGCGTTTTCACCAGGAAAGCAGCGGTGGATACTCTTTGGGGGAAAGCAGTTAGGGTGACCCTCCATGCCTAGGCACAAGGCGGTGGGCTGGGAGGGGTCCCACCATCACAAGCGTCTCTGGGGGGCACAAGGACAAGACCAGGTACAGAGGCACACCGTAGGGAAGGCCAGCTGGCCGATGGGGCCCGGCTGGGTCACCTGAGTCCTAAAGCGCAGCTTCTCAGACTGGGGTCCCTGTTCTGGGCCTGGAGAGACACAGGGGCTTCCTCAGGTATGGTTTCTGGGTGCAATGGGGCGCCGTGTACTGCACCATGGAGGCATCAGGACCAGACATGGACCCGGTGGGTGTGGGGCTCACACTGACCCAGACCATGGACCCTGGGGGTGCGGGGCTCACACTGACCCAGGCATGGCCCCAGGGGTGCGGGGCTCACACTGACCCAGACATGGCCCCTGGGGTGCGGGGCTCACACTGACGCACACACGGCCCTGGGGTGCGGGGCTCACACTGACCCAGACATGGCCCCGGTGGTGCGGGGCTCACACTGACCCTGACATGGCCCTCGGGTGCGGGGCTCACACTGACCCAGACATGGCCCCGGGGTGCTGGGCTCACACTGACCCAGGCATGGCCCCAGGGTGTGGGGACCACACTGACCCAGGCATGGCCCCCGGGGGTGCAGGGCTCACACTGACCCAGACTTGGCCCCGGGGTGCGGGGCTCACACTGACCCAGACTTGGCCCGGGGTGCGGGGCTCACACTGACCCAGACTTGGCCCCGGGTGCGGGGGCTCACACTGACCCAGACTTGGCCCCTGGAAGTGCGGGGCTCACACTGACCCAGACTTGGCCCCCGGGGTGCGGGGCTCACACTGACCCAGGCATGGCCCCGGGGTGCGGGGGCTCACACTGACCCAGACTTGGCCCCCGTGGGGTGTGGGGGCTCACACTGACCCAGACTTGGCCCCCGGGGGTGCGGGGCTCACACTGACCCAGACACGGCCCCCTGGGGGTGCAGGGGCTCACACTGACCCAGACATGGCCCCAAGTGCGGGGCTCACACTGACCCAGACATGGCCCCTGGGGGTGCAGGGCTCACACTGACCCAGACATGGCCCCGAGGGGTGCGGGGCTCACACTGACCCAGACATGGCCCCTGGGGTGCGGGGCTCACACTGACCCAGACATGGCCCCGGGGGTGCGGGGCTCACACTGACCCAGACATGGCCCTCGGGGGTGCGGGGCTCACACTGACCCAGACATGGCCCCCAGGGTGCGGGGCTCACACTGACCCAGGCATGGCCCCGGGGTGCGGGGCTCACACTGACCCAGAAGGACTCATGTCGGAGCAGCTTCTGGAATCCTCGCAGAGACACCCAGAGAGCTGGCCCAAGGCAGCAGTTTCCTAGCTAGCTCAGAGCAAATGTCACCCAGGGACCCCCAGAGCACAGCAAGCCAAGCCCATGAGGTCACCTCGGAGTCTCGGATTTCTGGAGGCTCTGGGACTGGGGAAGGGGTGGGGTGGTGGCTGAGATCCCTGCAGACAGGGACAGGGCAGGGACGCAGCTGCAAAGCAGGTGAAGCCCCGGGAGGCTGGCCGGGACAGCACCGTGAATAGCTCTGCGGAAGCAGCCCAGGCTAAAGCGGCCACCTCAGCAGGGGCGCCGGGGAACCCAGGGGGAGACAGAGGCACAGAGCTGGGGGTCTGGCTCCACCTGTCAACCACAGGAAGGTACAGATAGTGACAGACACACAGACACAGATGCACAACAGCTTCTCCCAGCTCCAAACTGGGACATGCCACTGCTTTTTGCCTGATGAAATTCCTCCCTCCACCCCACCATCACTCCCATTATTTCCTGAACTTACAAACCACACACACACACACACACACACACACACACACACACACACACACACACACACACCTCACATTATTTCCTGAATTTATCTTTTTTTAAAAAGAAAACAGGGGCTGGACACTGCCACCCGGGCATAATCCTCAGCTCCACATACTGTTCCCCCGAGTCACCAGGAGTTTCTGAGCACAGAACCAGGAGTGGGCCCTGAGGCTCACCAGGCGCGACCTCTCAGACCGACAATAAACTAAAGCGTCAGGACAGCATGGTCCTTCTGAATGGTTCTTGGCTTTGAAAGGAGTGACTCCAACTCAGCTTCAGAAACGTGCCGTGTCCACATGCAGATGGGCACACAAAACAGCCCATGGTCAGAGGGGACATGGTGGGGACCGGCACTGGGGGGGTGGTATCACTATCACTATCTTCCTGTTCATCATCTATTTGCTAGAGCGGGCACCAGTAATATCTCCATATGTCCTGGCTCATGCTAGTAGAACCCAAAGGCATCCGCTTGCTCCAGGAACATAGAGAGCCTCAAACCATTATATTAGGTCATGGGAATGACCTAATATAAATGTCACTGGTATTTGGCATATCAAATACAACACGAGCAGCTTGCCAGGGGGTGGTAAAGAGGGGCCATTGCTGATGGGTACAGTCATCTGGTAGTTCTAAAGGTGGACACTGAGCTCCCACATGACCCATCAATGCACGCACAGGAAAGGCCCCAAGGGATCAAAAACAGCCGAAAAGGCACATGTATGCCTACGGTCACAGCAGCACGACCCACAGTAGCCAGACTCTGAGAACCGGCAGGTGTCCGGAGTGGCCACAACAGAGCAGCTCTGGTGTGTGTACACAGACACAAGAAACACACATCACGCCGCATGCTGCTGTGTGTGGAAAGGCTCACGCTGAGAGAAAGGCGCCGGAAGAAAAAGGACAGACAGACAAGATAAAGAATCCTGGGAGAGGAATAACTGAGGTCTGAAAGCAGCAGAAAGGACAAGCAGGAAAGACAAACGGTCCTTAGTGGGAAGCTCGGAACTACGGGAGGCGGGGACAGGCCAGGGCAGGGCCCACAGTGACACGATGCAGGGAGTGGTCACTCTGGACTGGGACTGAAAGAAAAGTGACGTGCATGGTGCCCTCAATGACAGTAACCCCCAGTGCCCGAAAGGAATAAAGAGAAAGAAAACAGCCACAGAGGCAGGAGGGGGCTGGAGGGACACCTGGAGACACTGGCGAGACGGGTGTCGCAACGCTGCACACGAAGAACTTTGTCACTCAGTGATTCAATAAAAGAAAAAGAAAACCTCAGACCAACACAAAGCTGCTTCTTGGCATGAACTGGACGACAGAGTGGGGGTAGGGTGGCAGCCAGGCCGCACCCAGGGACTCCAAACTGAGCTTTCAGGGTGCTGGGGCACTGATCTCCGGACAGAGTGCTCCCCTCTACCCTGAATGGCCCCGCATGGCCTCTGCCAGGTGTCCAAGTTGCCTCCTGCTCGGCTCCCTCTGCAAGGCCTGGACCCCAGGATGGCACAGTGGGGGCCCTGTTCAGCTCTCTCAGCGCTGGGCGGGGCTTGGCTGACGAGACCCAGCTCTCTCCATGGACCCTGCACTTTTGAAGTGCTGGTTTTGGAGGGTCCCTTCCATACAGGGGATGGGCGGTGGGTGGACAACAGGGACCCCAGCAAATGCAGAGCCTGTGGGGCCCAGAAGCACAAGATTCTGAGTCCCACCCCACAGCCACCTCAGTGCGGCAGGGATGGGGCGCCCTCCCTGGGTGGTGGGGTTCTGTCAGGGCTCCCTCTGGGCCCCCAGCTGTCAGCCGGGGCCGACTGAACACAGATGGCAAGAAATGGCTCATGAAGGGACCCTGGGTTCATAGAGCCATCACAGAAGTAACACTGGGGTGGGGGGGGGACCCCAGCATGTCCCCCACAAGCCTCAGTCCAAGCCCCCTCCCAGACTCCTGTCAAGCCACTGCTCTGCCAGGTTCCTGCAGGGACGGAAGCACGGCCCAGCAGAGCTGATGTGGGGAGGACAGTCCTAGCTGGCCGCCTCGGTGTGGAGCGGCTGAACTAGGACAGGTGAGCCGCTGGAGGAGGGGTCGCCTTGGGGAGGCGGAATGGAAAGACTTCTTCGAGAAGAGAAGGCAGGGGGTCACCTGCCCACTGAGCAAGGGCCTCTGTAGGGGGCCCTGTTCAGCTCACTCAGCGCCCGGGTGGGGAAGGGCTGGATGAGACCCAGCTCTCTGCACAGAGAGGCCGAGAGCACCAGGCTTCCCGGATGGTCCTGGGAAATGTAGGTGCAGACTGCATGCTCTCAGCAGGGGCCTGCGTGGGCACGGGGCTCAATGGGCTCCTGGGCCTGTCCTTTCTCCTGAGCACTGGAGGCCACAGGTGCAGACCCGGGTATCACAGCTGGGGGACACCTTGGCCCAGGTTTCAGAGAGGGAGACCCCGAGGCTGTGGAGTGCACCCACCGGAGGGAGGCTGGTAGCAGGTGGGGTTGTCCCTGCAGGAGGGAAGGTGAGCCCCTTCCTAGAGCACAGCTGTCTGGGGGCTCCCTGCTCTCTGCTTCCTCTTCTGACAGCCTACCTCAGGGCCTAGGTCCCCCTCTGCTCTCTGGGGGCAAGCCCGGCTGCCTCATGCATCTGGGCAGTGGAGAGCACGGGGGGTCTTGGCCTACTGCAGCACCCCAATGCCAGAGAGCATGTGACCCATCTCTCAGGAGCTGCTGGCTGGTCCCTTCTGGCCCGGTGATCAGGAACCAGGCTCCGACCCCAGAGCCCCACAGTCTTGGCCAGACCACCCGATGTTCTGGTGGTCAGAGCTAGAGCTTTATGGCCCCCAAGTTCATCAAAGCTCAAGTTCCCACCCCCAAAGTGATCAATGGTGGCTAGTACCTTTGGGGAAAAGGCCAATGGAGCCCCCAGCCATGGGCGACATGGACAGAGCTTGTGGTGGAGAGTGACGGGGCGGGGTGCGAGGAACCTCTGGGGAGGGCCCACATGATGGTGAGTGCTGGGCAGGGAGCTGCTGCCCCAGCCTCTGGGGTGCCGAGGGGCTTTAGGACTCAGAATTGGCCTGTCTGCCCCAGGGCTGGGCTCTGGGTTCCCTTCAGCTCCCCAGCCCCTTCCCTTGCTGCTGGGTGTGAGGGGTTGGGGTGGGAGGAGCTATGGGACCCATGAGGGGTACAGGCCAGGGCCCCTGGGATTCCCCAGGACCTGATCATGCCTGTGCACCCCACTCCTAGCCTCTTCCCGCTCCACCAGCCCATTTCTTCCTACTTTTAATTTGGAGCAAACGAGTCTCCCCCAGACCCGCAGTTAACAGGATGCAGGCGGCGGTGACGGATCAACCTCCAGGGAAGATGCTGCACTGGCTTGCCTGGTGATTCACAAAGCAGCAGGGACTGCTGCGCCCTGGCTAGAGACCGGGGGACACCTGGGCCCTGGAGGGAGGAGAGAATGGGACAGACCGAGGCCGGGCGGGGGGGCCCTGGGCCAGGGCCTCCTCCTGGCTAGGCAGGGCTGAACATCCCCGGATGCCCAAACCTGCACTTAGGAGTGTCTGTCCTCCCACCCCCACCCTCTCAGCCCAGCCCTGTGTGATCCTGAGGGCGCATGACCTGGCAATGTCCCCTAGGGGAGGGGGCACAAACTGAGTTTCTTAGGGGAACAGCGGGTGTGTGGTGGGGCGGGGCCGTGTGACACCTCCGGGACTCAAGGTCAAGGTCACTGATCCCCTTCTCCCCTGCCCTGGACAGTCCTAGTCCAGCGCCCAGCTCAGCTCCCGGCTGCCTGTGAGCCCCCTCTGGGCCCATTCCTCAGGGGGCTTCATGGGCGTTGGCTCGTGGGACAGTGTGAGCTGCAGAGTGTCCCCCAACCCTGCCTGACTATGCAGTTCTGAACCAGACCATGTCAGGGGACTCGGCCCAGAGAGAGTGGGGAGGTTGGGGATCTGCCTGGTGACGAGGTGGGACCAGCCCATGGGGTGGCCCTATCACCCTAACCCGGACCCCCTGCCCTGTTTCTGGCAAGGGGCAGTGTCCTGTGTGCCCAGCATGGTCATTTTCTCACCAGATTGGACTGAGCCCGCGAGGAGTGAGGGGCAGGCCGGGAGGACGGCTGTGCCTTACTAATTCTGTCCCTGAAAATCACTGGGTGAATGGCAGGGGCAGAGCGGACACAGGCACCCAAACCCCCCAGACTCCCGAGCCTCTGCCCAGCACAGTGGGAGCTGGAGGGACAGCATGTGCCAGGTCTGTGCTGGGGTCCTGCATGGCCGCAGGACACAGGCCCACAGGACCCACACGGGACAAGCTATGGGGGGGGGGCGGTACAGCCACACTCAGGGCCTCACCTGCAGGCGCTCCGATGGGATGGGGCCAGCCACGTGGGTGGCCACATGCAGAGGCACTGCTGGACTGGAGCCCGCCCGCCCGCCGCTCTGGCCTAGCCATCTGCGCCTGGGGTGACAGATGGGGCCCAAAGGACAGAAGGAAACAGCTGAAACCTCCTGTGGGAGGGGGAGTGAGTCTGTACAACCTCTCCTGCCCCCAGGGGCCCTGCAGCGGGAGTGGAGAAGGGGAGTGGAGGGAGCTCCAGTATGGGGAGGGGGCTCCTGGGCCCAGCAGCAGGGGTCCATGTCTGAGCAATCTCTCAGCACCTGATCCAGGAAAGTGAGTCTGGGGCGGGTGCGGAATGTTCTAGAAAGGCTGCTCTGAGTCTGGCACCCAAGAAAGAGCAGTGAGAGAAAGGTTTGCTGGGGCTCTTCGCCACCACTCAGGAGACTCTTTTGCTTCTCACAGGGAATCCCCCCATTTTGCACAGCACCCCCCAGGGCCAGGGACACAGCGCCTGGCACCCAGCCCCCAGGCACACTGTCTGCTACCAGCTCACGCCCCGCCTTCCCGCCCGGGCCGCTCTGCTTTTTTTTCCTGTTGTGGGGGATTTCAGAGAACATGGTGAAGGGACAGTGTTGGAACAGTGTATGACTGAACCCAATCATGAACAGCTTTGTAACTGCGGATCTCACGGGGATTCAATACAGATAAATACACTTCAGAAGAACCAAGTGCTCAAGCAGAGGGGGCTAAAGGGGGGCAGGGACCAGGGCAGGGGCCGGTACACAGTCCTCTCTGTGGACTCGCCGCCAGCCCCCAGAAAGCACAGCTTTGAAGGCTTCTCTGCCCACACTCGGGGTCCCAGCCTTGCCTGAGTGCCAGTCAGTGCCCACTGCGCCCTGCACTGCAACTCCCTGCTTCCGGCCTGACCGGGGCGCTGACCACACACAGGCAGTCCGTGAAATAATGTCAGTGAGAGCTGCCAGCTAATCCCCACACATGCTCCACAGAGATGCAAGTTTCTTCTGTCTACCTCAAGGTATAAGAAACATCACGTTTTCACCTCAGATGGGGTGGGGGAGGGTTGGGCATTTCTGATGAGAGACTGTTGATATTCAACTTCCATCAACTTCCAGCCCTCACTGCAGTTCAGGGGCGTTGCTACCTGGTCAACCCTGGCAGCACTGTGCCAACGAGGGCCCACCCAGGGCACGAGGTCTCTGTGCTGTATATACACACATACAGGTGTTCAAGTACACACACATGCATGCATACAGGTGTTCAAATACACACAAAGGTGTACAAATACACATATATGCACACATACGCAGGTGTATAAATATACACACATACACTCATATAGGTGTTCAAATACACACACAGGTGTACAAATATACACATGCAGACATAAACAGGTGTACACACATGCACACAATATACAGGTGCACAAATATACACACATGCACACATACACAGGTGTACACACATGCACACATATACAGGTACACAAATACACATGCAGACATACACACATATGCACACAAATGCATACAGAAAGTTCATGTTACACAGTGCACACCACGCACACAACATACACATATGTGTGCACACATACACACACAAGGCTGCAAAGCACTCATGTACATGCACTTAGTACACATATGTAAATGCACACGTGCACAATAAACCACGCACATGCACACAAGCATGCCCAAAGTTGAATGCGTATGTGAGCTGGGTGGAGCGATGAGTGTGGTCCCGGGAGGCACCCCGCAAAATCAGGGGCTCAGAGAACCGCAGGCTCATCAGAGGACAAGGTGGCTCCCGCCCCCTGCCTCTGTGCTGAGTCTCTCCCGTCCCTTCCTCACACGTCCGCTCCCTGCCTCACTGTCCCTTCACTGCAATCCCCATGGCCCCTCCCCACCTGCCATCCTGGACCCTTCTGAGGGCAGCATAATTCTGGCGCTCCTGACATGGCCCCTGACCAGGCTGAGTCCTGGTGGCCCCATCCATCCTCGCTCCAGGAAGGGGCCCAGCTCTCCCTAGCACTGGAGAACATGGCCTGAAGCCCACCCAATGCGGGGTGAGGAGGCGAGACCTGGAGGTGGTGCCCACCGCAGGCGGCTGAGCCCAGTGCCCGCAGGTTCCTCAGTGCTAATGTTGTCATGATCAGCTGCATCTGCCCAGGGTACCAGACCCTAGAATCAAGCCTGGGCTCATCACAGCACAGCTATCCAGTCTCCAAAGCCCCCGGAATCAAGCCTGGGCTCATCACAGCACGGCTATCCAGTCTCCAAAGCCCCCTGGAATCAAGCCTGGGCTCATCACAGCACGGCTATCCAGTCTCCAAAGCCCCCTATGCGCCCTGTGTGGCACAACCCTTCCCCTTGGGGACTCTCATGGGACCCCAGACACATTTGGGGAAGTAGGCCCGGGGTGTGTGGAGACTCGGTGTGGGGTTTCAGAGGTGAGCTGGAGGGTGAGAGGCTGAAGGCACAGCAGCCCACATGCAGCTCCCCAATGTCCAGTGACCCAGAGGCAGGATGGTGGATCTGTCTTGCCCCTGCCCCAAGGCTCTGTGGTCCTCCCCCACACCCTGGTGTACCACCGAGGCAGTCCCCACGGACCCGCTCCTCTCTTCTGCACCAAGGCATGAATATTTCAGTATTAAGCTGATTTTCCTGCCCTGGGCTGCAACACGCCTGGGCTCTCCTTCGCAAAGCCTGCCCCCACCTCGCCTGCCTGGTGCAGGGCAGGGGTCCCGGGAAGACAATGCCCCAGGATCTGAGAACAGTCAGGCACCACAGTTCAGGGTCTGTTTCCCTACCCTCTTTCTGGGCTGTCTGGAGAATGAAGCAAACTGCGCCTCTCACCCACCCTAGTTCACAGAGAAGTGGAGAGGGGCCAGGCATGGGCCTGGCATGTGGAGGGCCAGAGCCCAGGAGGCGCCGTGATGACCCAAGCCCGGAAAGGCAGGAGCTGGACCCCAGGAAGGACTGCTGGACCCTGTCCCCTGGTCCATGCAGGGTTCCAGCCTTTCCGAGTCTCTCTCTCTCTCTCTCTCTCTCTCTCTCTCTCTCTCTCTCTCCTCCCTCCCTCCCCTCCCTCTCCTCTCTCTCTGTCTCTCTCTCTCCTCTCTCTGTCTCTGTCTCTCTCTCTCTTTCTCTCTCTCTCTCCCTCCCTCCCTCCCTCCCTCTCCTCTCTGTCTCTCTCTCTCTCTCTCTATCTCTGTCTCTGTCTCTCTCTCTCTCTCTCTCTCTCTCTCTCTCTCTCACACACACACACACACACACACACAGCGGTCAATCTTGCCGCACGGGGAACTTCTTGAAACTCGGGTGACTGCACACTGTGTCCAGTACTCTATCCCTGGCCCCGCCACACACCAAGTTCATTTCCAAAGTTCCAGGCGATTACAGATGTCCAAGCACCCTGGCCATGGCGCCTACCTGCTCAGGGCTGAGACCTGGGTGTCAGCCACCGCCCGCATTCCAGCCCCTCCCCCCTACTCACCTGGAGGGCCCAGGGAGCAGGCGCAGAGCTCAGAGCGGGTGGCTCCCTACCTTTGCTGGAGTGTCCCAGTGAGGAGCTTGAACAGAGTCTGGCCGAATTTCACCAAGCCCAGCCGGCATCGCTGGGAGCAGCCGCTCATGGTGTCGGCGGGGTGGCAGGCTTCCCCGGCAGTGCCCGAGGGCGAAGGAGGCACCTCTGGGACCTGCAGCCTGTCCCGGCAGACCCTGGAGCCCTGCACTGGGGCTGCGCCCCAAGAGCTCCCGCAGGGCCACGGCTGCCTGTGCGACTTCAGCGTCGGCATCCTGCAAGCCCGCACTGCACGCAGGGCGCAACGCGGGCACCCAGTCCCGCCCTCCCGCTGCCGGCTCGGGTCCACTGCTTGGGCCAGGGGGGGGGACCCTCTGGGGAGCCCAGGAGAGGAAAGAAGCAGCTTAGAGGGAGGGGGCGGAGCGAGCACTCTGGGTTCCGCCAACTGACTGTCTTTCTTCCTCTGTGGCAATTAATCCTGGAGTGAGAAGGGAGGGACTGAGCACCGCCTTGCCCCTCCCCTCGCCCCGCGGCTCACCGCGTCCAGCCGGCCTCTGGCTGGACCGGGAGATTCCCCGCAGAAAGGCTGCGCAGGGAAGTTTGCAGGCAGCCGCTGGGGGCCCGACCTGCAGCGCCAAAAAGTGGGGCTGCATGGAGGGTCCCTGGGGCCCAGCCAGCAGACTTCCGCGGCCCCAGGGGCCCTTCCACCCTGACTCCTGCATCTGCCCACCTTGGGGGAGGTGGGAGGCGGCACAGGAGGGGACATGGTGGGGGTGTGAAGGAGCACCTGGCCGCTGACAATCTCTGATCCTGGGGTATCTTCGGGGAAGTGTGTTAGTTTAGGCACTAGGGGGGGGGCACTAGGGAGGTCAACAGCAATGGCTTGGGTGGGCCCTAGAGAGCAGAGGACAGCCAAAGGACAAAGCCGCTGGAGCAGGGAAATAGCCCCCACTACCTGAGCACGGTCACTCTCTCGATGGCAGCCAGGGGGACTAAGCCTGGGCCAGTACCCACCCAGCGCCCACACACACACACACTGGTCAGTCATCAGTCATATGAAGACATGCCACAGCCAGGCCTGTGCTCGAGTTACCATGACAACCATAGACGCTCCCATGGAAGGTCATCACGCAGATCCCGATAACTGACACCCCTAAGAGAGGCGGGTCTGAGGGAAAAGTCAGGGAGACCAAAAACTGAGAGCCAGACCGGGGGTTCCCGGACGCCCCACTCCAGGAAGCCCCACTCCAGGAAGGCGCCCCACCCCAGGAAGACGCCCCACTCCAGGGAAGCGTCTTGGCTGTTTCTCTCTCCCTAAACACACAGTTCACTTTGCATTGCCTCCCTCCACCCTCTCCAGTACAAGCGCCGCCTTGTCCTGCTCTCACGGGCTGGGGCGCATTCCTGGTGCATGACCCCAGGAGCTCCCCTCCCCTGCCAGGATGCCCCCCTCACTGCTCTTGGAGAACGATGCCCACAGTGCCTCACGGATCCTCGCCACAGCCGTCCCCTGAGTCCACGACACTCCAGAACGCAGCCCAGGTGCACTCTGAAAGCCCCTGTCTTGCCCTGCTTCTCGTGGTATTGGGGGGAAGCGGAAGGGGTCTGGGTCGGGGGTGGTGGGTCCCTGGGTTAAGAGGTGCCATCACCTCTAAGTGTATGCAGTGCAACCCACAATGTGTAGGAGAAGGAAAAGAGAGAGAGGGAGAGAGAAAAGAGATAAAGAACCTGCCATTTAGGCAGGCTATGGGAGGGGGGGGAAGTGGGGACATTGGTGGTGGGAACGGGCACTGGTGGGAGGGCGGGGTGCTGGAACACTATGTGACCGAAACCTCTAAACATGAGCAACGTTGTAATTGTATATCTCACGGTGGAATAATAAAATATTTAATAAAAAAATGAAAACCTTATATAATTAAAAAGAGGTGCCATCAGTGGGCACGTGCATCCATGTCTGCTTCCCGCCCGCCTTCTCTGTATCCCCCAGTTCGGGGATGAGAATGGCAGGGCCTTTCCTGGGGGCTCAGGAAGACCCTCGGCTGTAAGCGGGGTCAGGGTACGCATACCCCACAGAAGGATCAGGCAGGGGGCCGGAGTGATCATCCAGCAGGTAGGGCATTTGCCTGGCATGCAGCCAACCCAGGTTCAATCCCTGGCATCCCATATGGTCCCCAAGCACCGCCAGGAGAATTCCTGAGTGCGGAGCCAGGAGTTACCCCCTGAGCATCGCTGGGTGGACCCCAAAAGCAAAGAAGGATCAGGCAGGAAGCTGACGGGCTGACAGTGTGGGCACCCTGTGTGTAGAGGCATCGGAGGGTGCTAAACGGGCACCAGGTGTCAGGGGCGTCCTGCATGATACTCACTCTGTTCATCTTCCCCAAGTTCCCTCCAGGGACCATGTCAAGTGCTAATGGGCAGGTGGACACTGAGATGAGCTGAGATGCATGGGTTTACCTCGAGGCACAGTATGTGTGTGGGCGCTGTGTATGTGTGAGGCATGGTACGTGTGTGTGAGGTATCGTGTGTGCAAGGCATGGTGTGTGTGAGGTGTGGTGTGTGCGGAGCATGGTGTATGCATAGCATGCGCTCTGCCTCTGACCAATGACCAATGTCCACACAGTGGCATCCCATGGGGAGCGGGCATGAGGTGGGGGAGAAGGACTGGGAGCAGAGAAGGCGGATGAGCAGTGGGGCAGGGGTCCCCGGGGCTCTGAGCAGGAGGGACACTGGAAATACACATGCAAGATGGGCCGGGGGCAGGGACTGTAGTGATGCTGGTCTTGAACCTGGAGGGAACCTGCTACCAGGGCCGGGGTGGCGGCTCCCAAGGGCTCAGGGGCCCCAGCTGGAGATTCCCAGGGCGGGGGTGTGGGCTCACGAAATGGTTCCAGGCAATTTGAATCTCTCTAGTCTGATTCCGCTGGGTAAGATGGTAATGGGGGCCGGGGTGATCTCAGCACCAGGTAATGGGGTCGAGGGTGATCTCAGCACCAGGAAATGTCATGGGCCCAGGGGAACCCACAAATGCAGAAATGCCACCCCAAGTATAGTGTATGTTGTGCAACAGTTGCCATCACCCAATTCCAGCCAAGCGTCGCGGACGTTCGCGTGTCCATTAGAAAAGAGGCATGGAGACAGCGAGAGCCGAGGAGTGAGCCTGGGCCCAGACGGAGGTGTGGACAGAGATGTATTTCAGCAGGAACAGGGGCAGCGTCCTTGGAAAGGGTGCTAGGTTGAGTCCTCAGAGCAGCCAGATGGTTTCAGGGGGAATGGTGATGGGGGTATTGTGAGCACGAAGGGAGAAAGCCTGAGACCCCGAGACCCACAGGGCCACATGCCTACAGCTGTGGAGGGGGTCTGGAAGGTTGAGCATCCACGGGGCTCAGGGATGGGGCTGGCCTGGCTAGGGCTGAGTCTGTTCGGGCCCCTCCCACAGGCACAAGATCTGCCCGAGCATGGGCTCTGCACCAGGAAACAACTCTTGTCCCTAAGGGACCAACCAGGGTGGCCACTCTGATGAGAGGAAGGGGACAGTGACCCGCTGGTGACCAGGAAGAATCTGAGGGTAAGACCACTGAACACTCAGTGCAATCCCCTCCCCGCTCAGACCAGAGACCACAAGTTCACGCCACTGGCAGTCCGGTAGGGATGGGGCTGGGGCTCATCTTGTCTCCAGAACAGTAGAAGCAGGAGCTACTGGTCCTAGCTGTAAGTCAGTGCACGGTCAAGCAAATCCGCAGGTGCCTGCCCCAGAAGGATGACAGTGGCCAGGTCCAGTTGTGCTCACAGCCCAGCAGAGAAGCCACAGCTGGTGG
>JAJIBD010012168.1:0-31586 GCA_021461705.1 Cryptotis parvus
TTTGTGTATATTCAATGGTGAGTTTTAATCTGTTTGGCACATTTTTGACTAGAAGCCATTTAAAAAATCTTACCAAGAAAGGTAGCATTAACTAAAGAGAAAATGAAATTAATTAATAGTTGGACTATTAACAGATGGAGTTAGGAAGAACACATTCAGTTGTGATTATTTGGGCAAAGGGAAATATGAAAACTAACCTAGGTAACTCATCTTGAAATCTATTTTCTGATATATTCAGATGCCTGACACAATAACATGATAATTATATAATATTAATAACATATTTTTTTCTTGAATAATGACTCAACTGATGCTGTGAGTTCCTTGAAGTGGGCCTGTGTGGAGAGGGACTTTGGGCAGTATCCTGACTTGTCCCCATCTATTGAAGTTATCTTCTCGGAGAGTTGAGATGAGAGGTTTTATCTATTGTTTCTATATATCGTTGCTGCTTTCTATTAAATGATTAGGCCTTTATATTCGGGTCACAAATAACTGAGCAGGGTAGAGATAATAGGATACTGACAGCAAATGGTGTATTTCCACATCATGACTATAAATAAGTTACCTGAGTTAACTTTTCAGAAGCTAATTTCACTCTAACGGTTTAAACCAAAATCCAATGAAAGGAAGTCATTTTTCCACATAATGCAGAAATGATTAAGAATGATTATTTTCTTTTTACATGGATAGCACCTAATCCTTAATCCTCCTTATGAGATTTCCTTTAATATCTAAAAATAATGGATATTTCTGAAAATGAGCTTGCAACTGAACTGCAAATTCACTAGGAATCACAGAGACTGTCCCTGCGGGAAGTTTTCTCATGAAACTGAAAGTGGCTCATGACATTACTTTGCCTCGTTCTCTAGGGAGAACAAAGCATCTATCTGACAATATGAATGGGATAATTCATGTCATGATCCAAGTAGGCAGACTTTCTGCTTTTTCAGTCCAACGAGAAACAGGCCTATTCATCATTCAAACTCTATTTTCTACATTAAGAAAATTAGGACAGCAATAATGAGGAGTTGGTCCTGAGAACTGTTGGTTTTAATCCCTTCCAGCACCATTAGAAGATCACTAATCTGATACCCATTTCAGCATCTTGCAATTATTGAAATATTTATTTATAATAGAGATCAATGTTTTAACATTTGTAATCCAGGTGTGGTATAAAAATCATCACTAGATTCAGTGAACCAAAAAATATTCCTTAAATAAGATCCATACAGACATATTTGGAGCGGGCTTCACAGCAGTGCTCACATACAGGCGTATTTGGAGGGGGCTTCACAGCAGTGCTCAGGGGTTCTGGAGGTTTTCCCTAATAGTAGTTGGGCAGTGGGGCTGGGTGGCTCAATGCTTGTGCTTGAAGATGTGGAACTGTTTTGTGTACTGTGTTGCTGGGCATCACCAGGGCCACCCTGGCAATTCTTGAGGGGCCTCCAGGGCTCTAACCAGCAGTGCTGGGTGGTGGCTAAGTAGTTCTCGGTTCAACTCAAGCCCTGTATGCTAAGCTTCCTCCTCTGACTCCTGAGTTATCTGCCTAGTCTCCTATATTTATTTATTGAGCACCTATTATATATTCTGAGCACTGGAATTACTAGTGAACATGATGGATGAAGATCTGGTTCCCTTAGAGTTCACTTTCCAGTGGAAATAAAGATAATAGACACGTTCACATGGGTCTGTAAAGAAAATAAAGTTGGGTACTATGATGGAGAGTGAGAAATGAGTGATGGGGAACATCTTCTTTGCAGGAGTGTGGTTAAAGGAAGTAGAGTCAAATATGAGAAGGTGAAGGAGAAAAAGCCCAAGAACCGGGCCAGCAATGCTCAGGCGCTCAAGGTCAATAGCTACTTACTATGTACAAGGCATTGAAAGAAACCCTCATCACTAAAGCCTAGTCAGCAAGGCAGAGAGAGAGAGAGGAAAATGAGGGAAGCAGAGGCCAGCAGGGACTGGGCTATAGGGGATCTTGTAAAGCCTGCTGAGGAGCTTAATGTCTGTGTACCAGAAGTTGTAGACGGGTTTGAGAGAATCATTCTAATTGCTCTGTAGGTAAGGTGGGAGAAGGGAAGTTTATTTGGGCTATACCAGGCACGTCCAGGGTCCTTGGAGTAAGTTAAAAATATGGAGTGAAGAGAATTGATTGGTTTCATGATGTCCTTTGGAGAAACAATAGCATTTTTGATGGGTCTAGGGAAGAGGTGCTTGCCTTGAATAATCTACGGGAATGGGAAAGAGTGAGAGAGGATGGCAACATTAAAGCAAGACTTAATGTGACTTGTTGGTGGGAATGTTGACTGGTACAGACTTTTTGGAAAACAATATGGACCTTCCTCCAAAGACTAGAAATTGAACTCCCATTTGACCCAGCCATATCACTTCTGGGAATACACCCTGGGAAGCCAAAGACACACAGTGGAAACACCATCTGCACTTTTATTTTCATAGCAGCACTATTCACAATAGCCAGAATCTGGAAACAACCAGTGTGCTGAGAACAGATGACTGGATAAAGAAACTTTGGTACATCTACACAATGGAATACTGTGGAGCTGTCAGAAAAGATGAAGTTATGAAATTTGCCTATAGATGGATGGACATGGAGAGGATCATGTTGAGTGAAATTAGTCAGAAGGAGACAGATATAGAATGACTGCATTTATTTGCATGACATAAACATATACATATGCATATGCACATACATATGCATATACATATACATATACATATACATATACATATTATGATACCAAAATCCAAGATCAGGCGAAATGTGGATCAGGAGGTCTTGTCAAAGGTGGAAATTACCACAAACATGTGGGAGTCAGAGGTTAGGTAAGATGGAGAAGGGAACAGTGTGCTAATAATTGTTGAAAGTGCTAATACCAACCTAGAACTGAGCATTAAATATAGGCAAAAAGATACACATGATAACTTCTAAATGTATGTATTACAATCCACAATGTGTAAGAGAAGGAAGAGAGAAAGAGAGAGAGAAAGTGAAAGAGAAAAGAGCTAAAGAATAGAGGCAGGCTATGCCTAGGCTATTCCCAAGGGTGGGGGAGGGAATCGGGGACATTGATGGTGGGAAATGGGCACTGGTGGAGGGATGGGTGCTGGAACACTGTGTGACTGAAACTCAAGCATGAACATCTTTGTAATTGTATATCTCATGGTGGTATAATAAAATATTTAAAACAATGTGACTAATTTCAGATGGTTATTGGGCCATCTGATGCTGGTGTCAGCTAAGTCAGAGCTGGGCGTCATTTGCATGTGGATGGTATTTGGAGACCAGGGACTGGAACAGCTAATCTTGGGAAAAAGTATAGATCTGAGAGAAGATAGTCTAGAACTATTTAAAAATCTCACTAACTTACCACCTTGAAGGAGCCAGCAAAAGACATAGGGGGAAAAATGCCAGCTTGATGCTTAGAAAGCCAGAGAAGGGAAAAACTAAGAAAATAAGATTAAGTGTTTTCCATCCCTACTCTTATGTTCATAGCAGCATTATTCACAATAGCCAGAATCTGGAAGCAACCAGAGTGCCCGAAAATCAATGACTGGATAAAGAAGCTTTGGTACATCTACACAATGGAATACTATGCAGCTGTTAGGACAAATGAAGTTATAAAATTTGCCTATAAATGGATGGACATGGAGAAGATTATGTTGAGCGAAATTAGCCAGAAGGAGAGAGACAGATACAGAATGACTGCATTTATTTGCATGGCATAAATATATATGTACATATTATGATACCAATATCCAAGGTCAAGTGAAGCATATATAGGGAGGTCTTGTCAAAGGTGGAAATTATCACAAACGTGTGGGAGTCAGAGTTTAGGAAAGACAGAAAATGGAACAGGGTGCTAATAATAGTCGAGGGTACTAATGCCAACCTAGAACTGAGCATGAAATAGAGGCAAAAGGATTCACATGACAACCTTTTAATGTATGTTCTGTAATCCATAGTCTGGAAGGGAAGGAAAAGAGAAAGAGAGAGAAAGGCAAAGAAATAAAGAACCTGACATGGAGCAGGGCTGGGGAAGGGGAGGGAACCGGAGATGTTGTTGGTGGGAGATGGGCACTGGTGGAGGGACGGGTGCTGAAACACTGTATGACCAAAACCCAAACTTGAACTTTTTAATTGTATATCTTTTTATTTGTATATCTCACGGTGGTATAATAAAATACTTAAAAAAAAAAGAAAATAAGATTAAGTGTTTTGGGGACGAGGGTTGGAGCTCAGTGGTAGTCTAAATTTTGCACATGTGAGGTTCTAGTTTTGAACTTCAGCACCAAAATAAGAAAAAAAACAAACCAAAGCAGCAATACAGAAGAAGGAAAAAGTGTTTTAGGGAGGAAGTGTCTACTGTTGCTAAGAGAGAAAGTAAGACAAGAACATGGAAATGCTCATTAGATTTGTCTTCTAAAGTTTTAAGAGACCTTGAAAAGACTCTTTCCAGGATGACAACTGAAAAGGAGGATGAAAATCAATCTTTGTCTTGAAATAATTTACATCAACTTCCAGGAACAAATCCATCCTAAGCAGCTCTTCATTTTGTGGTTACCCTTAATTTCTCATAGCACCCATGTTACCATAGAAACCCAGATTTATTTCTAGAAATATTATCTCTAGACTTACGAATCCCTGTTTGTCAGGGAGTCTAAACCTTTACCCAAGACCTTCCACAATGGGCAGAAGGATGGTGAGAATTACACCAACATTTCTGGGGATGGAAGTCCAGCTCGAACAGACTCTACGGTTACTGGTTGGTTTTGGTTTCTAGAGCCGGAGGTTTTACATGCTGGAATGATGATTAGATGTATACTGCCTCCTCCTCCCCCACCACCTCTTCCTCTTCCTCCTCTCTCTCTGTAACACACCTACTCTTTGTGTGTGTTGTGGGAGTGTGGAGGGAAGAACATGGCTTCTGAGTCAGATAATCATATCTTGTTCCTGGCACCAGGAGACAGGTCACCTTTCAGCAAATTAGTTTACTTTTTTTGGCATGAACCTCTTCAGTAGTACAATGGGGAGAACACTATGTATTTCAAAGGGCTGTTAATAGGGCTGGTCCAGTGAAATGCAAGGAACTATGATGCTGAGTTCCTGGTCAATGGAAGGCACACAGTGGAAACTCCTGTCCCCTTCCTGAGTGCTGTGGGTGACCAGCTTTTGGCTTGGCTTGATCTTCCTTTATCAAAGCCTTTGTCACTTAGTAATCTTTTGGAAAAACAGGAAACCTTTTGACTTAATCTCCAGTTCTCCCAAAGCGCTTCAGTTTTCTTTCTGGTGGTGGTGGTGGTGGGTGGTGGTGGTGGTGGTGGTGGTGTGTGTGTGTGTGTGTGTGTGTGTGTGTGTGTGTGTGTGTGTGACAATCCATTGGATTGTGATTTATTTCATTTTTCCAGTTAGATTCCAAATCCTCAGAGATCTGGGAGGGTTTTTATGTGGAGGAAGAGGTATAGATAGCATTGTGACGGACAGAGCTGGAAGTCAGATTGCTGGGGTTTGGGTGGATTCAGCTCTGTCAGTGTCAGCAGCAGGGTTAGGGCCATTTACATAATCCCTCTGTGCCTGTGTCTTCATTGGGGAAATGGACACAATCCGAGGCATGCGTGCTTGGGTGGGGTTAGGTCAAAGAGCTCTAGTCAAGTTCTTCCAGGCTGTGTGGAGCAGTCAGTGCCATCAACTCTTGATGAGGATGGAGGGTCTGGGGAGGCCCCACGAGGAACCTGGGATGACATAACCGACACAGTGACCAGAGGAGATGAATACCTAAATAGGTAAGCGTGGGTGGGTAATATTGTTGGATGATTGTTCATAAAGAATAGGAGATGATGTAAAAACTTTTATGGAGGGCAGTAGGTGGACTGGAGGTGACATAGAGGCATGAATGGGGGGTCTTGAGTGCTTTGATGTGGTGAGGTAACCCTGTACCCCAAGACTGGAACTATCAGCACTATTGTCAACATATTGTTTTAACTCTAAGAAATTAAAAAATTCTTATTGTTAGGAATCAAAATAATGTAGATTTATATCAATTATGAAGCAAAAAGTCCCTGACCATAAATCTTTCTCCTCCCTCTACCTCCCTTTCCCATATGTGCCAATGTTGAGCTTGGTTGTTGCTATGTTTTGCACTTAGAGTTTATCCTTTCTGGTCCAGGTGTGTGCCTTTCTGTCCATTGGGTGAAAACAAAATCTATTATCCATTTGCAAAAATGTCAGAGACTAATTAAGCAATTAGAATTAATTAGAAATTAATTCCTTTCTCTTTAAGATGGCTTTTATGCAGAGTAGAAAGGAAATTGTCCTTGAAGGAGTGTTTGGATGCCATGGGAAGAGATGCCTTTTTCAAAAATTCTCTTCCACTTGTCTGACTTAGATTATTTTTGCATTGGAGTTGTACTTATGTGAGTTAAGACATCATTTCCAGAAGTCTCGGTAAAGTTGCAAATAATCATGGTTCCTGGAGTAGGGAAGGGAAGCAGAGCCCCAGGCATACCAAACAGCTCTGTCCACTTTAGAATTTTGTTCTGGCTCCTCCTGCCGGGAATCAGCGACCTAGCTGTGATCTGAATCTGTAACGCTCTTGGTTCCTAGTCCTTGATTTCTGTCATGCTCTGGATTTTTTAGTCAAAGTTCCTCTCTGCAGAGTTCTTTTCTAGTTTAGATAAACAGTAGGAGGAGCTCTTTGCATGAGCAGAAGCAAAAGCTGTGCTTCAATAATGAACATTCATTTCTAAGGCACTGTGCATAGACCTAGAGGCATTTTACTATGGTGCCTTTTTATTTTTGTTTTAAAATAAATAAGGAACACATGATTTTTTTAACAAGTCATTGATCCAGAAACAAAGCCAAAATCTTTTTTTTTATTATACCACCGTGAAATATACAATTACAAAGATGTTCATAATTGGGTCTCCATCATACAGTTTTCCAGTCCCCATCCATCCACCAGTGCCCCATTTCCTAACAATCCCTCCCACCCACACCCAGCTTGTCTCTATAACAGGCCCCCCCTTTCTCTCTTTCTCTCTCCCTTTCTCTCTCTTTCTCTCTCTTCATCTCTGTCTCTGTATTTCTTTCTCTCTCTTCTCTTACATATTGTGACAAAGCAAAAATCTTGCTCCATATTTTCTAACGACGTTTTATAAATATGGAAATAAACATCTTATAAATAAGGAAATAAACATCTTATTATCCTAAAACCTAGTTACTTCTTTTCTGATTATATACTGAAACCATTGGTTGGAATATTAGCATAACTGTTTTAGATCGGAAGATTAACTTTTGGGACTGGAGTCACTATTTTTTTTTAAGTATTTTATTATACCACCATGAGATATACAAATAAAAAGATATACAATTAAAAAGTTCATATTTGGGTTTTGGTCATACAGTGTTCTAGCACCCGTCCCTCCACCAGTGCCCATCTCCCACCACCAACGTCCCCGGTTCCCTCCCCCTTCCCCGCCCCCTCCATGGCAGGTTCTTTAATATCAGTTTTTATTTATAAATGTTGCTGATATCAAACCAAATCTTTCAAGCTAAGTTTTATACTACTTTGAAGCTTTTACTTGTTTAAATGTTTAAATCATCAATCATTCAAGATTTAGTGCTTACATGACATTGTATTTGGGACAATATGTTTTATATTGGTAATTCAGGGATCATCCTGAAGCCTCACTGATTGGAATCTGGGTAGGTGTTGCCCTGTTTTCTTTCTTTCTTACATGACTAGTATCTTACATGGAAGTTTAATATCAGGTGTGGTCCTGGAAGATCTCCACACTGGCTGGGCAATCTATGTGTCTGTGGCACTTCAGCGTCTGAGCAGCATTGCCTCGGACCTTTGCACTGAACCAAGTTCTAGTTGGATCAGAACCAAGCTCCAGTTCTCCCAGTTGGCCTTGAACCACTTGTGGGGCCTTGCAGGGAAGTTTGGCCTCCTTCAAAGTTTAATGAGAGACAACGTGGTTAGAAAACTGAGAGCAAATGGAAGTGATTCTTGGATCAAACTAAACTACAAAAGGCCTTGTGGCCATAATGTAGAGTTTGAATTTTATATGGAAGGTTATGGAACAGTTGTTCAAGTCTTTTAAGAAGGCAGTGAACATTACAATGTATATTTACAAAGTAGCATGGGGCTGGAGAACCAGCATAGCTTGTGGGAGGCCTGGATTTCATCAC
This sequence comes from Cryptotis parvus, assembly GCA_021461705.1. Classification (NCBI taxonomy): domain Eukaryota; kingdom Metazoa; phylum Chordata; class Mammalia; order Eulipotyphla; family Soricidae; genus Cryptotis; species Cryptotis parvus. The sequence continues at coordinate 8,213 of JAJIBD010012168.1, forward strand.
TGACACCACATGGTGTCCCAGAGCTGCCAGAAGTGACCGCTGAACATCATGCTGGGAAGTAGTCGTGACCCCTGCAGGGTGTGACTCCAAGACAAAAACAAAAGTGTCTGAAAGACTATTTGAGACTGGATTTAGTGAGATAGGTCTGCAATAATAAAATACTTGCCAGAATCCATGAAAAGAAAAAAAATGCGGTATTGAAGTAAAGAGAAGAGGGCACAGATTCAGAAAAAATATTTTGGAGACAGGATTGATAAGACTTGTTCAGTACCCAGAGGCACAACTTTTTTATTTTTTTTTAAATTATATCACTGTGAGATAGACAATTAAAAAATGTTCATGTTTGAGTTTCAGTCCCTCCACCAGTGCATATTTCCCAATACCAATGTCCCCAGTTTCCCTCCCTACCCAACCTGCCCCTATATCAGGCACTTTTCTTCTCTTTTTCTCCCTTTCTCTCTCTTTCTCTATCTCATTCTCTCCTTCCCTGTTTTTGTGCATTGTGGTTTGCCATATAGACACTGAAGTGCTATTATGTACATTCCTTTATCTACTTTAAAGTACTCAGTTCTTGTCTAGCATTACCATTTCCAACTACTATTGACAAACTGGTCCCTTCTCTGTCTTACCTACCCTCCATCCCCCAGACACTTGTGGTAGAGTCCAACCATTGACAAGTCCTCCTGGCTCCTGTTTTGCCTGGTCTTGGATATTAGTTTAGGAGACACAACTTTTTGAATCCTGGAACATGGGTTGAAATAGATTTTGAGAATAAGATGGTGCATGGACATGGTGAAGGGATGGTTTCTACAGAAAATTCAAGAGATGTAGTTCAGAGAGAGTCAGAATGTTGAGGCTGGAAGCTTTGTAAAAAATTCAAGCTGGAATCACAGTTTGAGATCATTGACATACAGGTATATAAGAGCTCACGAGCTCACCATTAAAAAATTCCTTGAACAACTTGGCTATGACAGGGAAACATATAATATCACATTTATCAACTTCATTCACAGAAATGGGCACTGTTTAAAAGTAATGCCCACAAATGTAACCATGGCAAAACCAGAAGAGTCTAAAATATTACCCAGTATGCTGTTAGCATTGTCTTAAAGAAGAGTAAAGGAAAAACTTTTTTGCCAAGACAAGTAATACTTGTAATGAGAATATTAAGCACTCTGAGAGTAGAGACAACCTCTTGAAACAGGTGAAGGAATCACCTTTTCCTGAAGAAATAGGAAGAAGCTAAGGAGAAGGGGACTTGGGTTCAACTGGAACTCCATCCCTACAGCAGCCAGAGAAACACACATTGTGAGAACCAATAAAAAAGGAGCCCAGGCTTCTGGAAGCAATTCCCTAGGGATTCATGGCAAAGAGTGGTGTTTTACAAATAACAAAAGACCTCTGGACTATAAAAATGGCTCTCTTCAGTACAAGCATCATGTCCCTTTTCCCAAAAGATATTTAAAGGAAAAATAAAAGATAAGCATGGAGGACAATCCCACAGGAGACACTAACAATAAACTATTCATATGTATATAATTAAATCATTGCTCACAGTGATTTAATACACAACTACAAAGCTGTTCATGATTAAGTTTCAGCTATACAATGTTCCAACACCCATCCCTTCACTGGTGTACATTTCCCAACACCAATGTCCCCAGTTTCCCTCCACCTCTCCTCCCCAAGCCCCTGCCTGCCTTTTTTTCCTTTTTAGGCACTGTGGTTTGCATCACTGTTATTGAAAGGTATCATGCACATCACTTTACCTCCTTTTAGCACTCCATATTTGTTCAGAATGATTGTTAGAAAAATGAAGCCATGAAACTTGCTTATACATGGAAAGACATAGAGAGTATCATGCTGAGTGAAGTGAGTCAGAGTGGGAGGGACAGATTTAGAATGATCATGTTCATTTGTGGCATGTAAAAAAAAGCACAGTATGAGAATAATACCCAAAGACATAAACGAGGGAAAGGAGAACTGGTCCATGGTAGGAAGCTTGTTACAACATTGGGGGCAGAGAAGAAACCACTGTAACAATGGCAGTTGGAAATTATCACTCTGGGCACAAACACTTTTGAGTGAGATGTGTTTATAAAGAAAGCAGACCAAGATATGGAGAGAGATACAAGGAGGTATAGAGTGACATACTAAAAGCTAGGCAGAGAGCTATGCAGTGTCTGGTGTTGTGGGAGTCAGCAGGAGTGTCAGAGTCAGATCCCATTTCCGGTCTAGGCTCTTTTTATATTGTGTTATCCAAGTCAAATTTAGTTCATCACTGTAGCTGAGCCTATTTCTCTTTTTCATAATGGAGGTCCTCTCTGTTGTCAGCATTGTTTTGAAGATGAAATAATCTGATACATATAAAATGCCCAGGACTGTGCCTGGAACAGAGGCAGTTTTCAAATGGCAGCAACTCTCGTATTACTAGGGTACTCATCTCATGAGTGTCAGGCAATTCAGATAGATCAAAGGAATGACATTGAAAAGACAGGAAATAGCCAGAGGACTGTGATTCATGGATGTCAATAGGAAATCGGGTGTTTTCCCTCCATTGAGGGGCAGAACCCAGACTATGGCAGGGGGAGGTTTGGGAGGGGCAGATGAATAGTGAGGACAGAGAGGGTCTTGACACATGGGAGCTCACTGCACTATTTCTTTACTTTCTGGATGTCCGAAAATTTCATAATAAAGACATTTAAGGAGGGGTTTAGAGAAAGACTACATTAATTAAAAATAATTAAAACTCTCTACCACTGCCCCTGCCAAAAATATTTAGTAAGTAGGAGGACTTATATTTTGTGTGAGGGATGATTTCCTGAGATGTTTCCAAAAGGAGACTGTTCTTTGGAGGAGTCAGCAGAGTTCAGAGTGTGCATGCATCAGCTCTCACATCAGCCTGGATTTGGAGTCTGAATGTACCGTTCACCTTGCTCCCCGTCCCCCCCCAAACCATGATTGTTTTGGGTGATTCATTGAACCATCCTATCTTTCTTTTTTTGTGTAATCTTTTTTTAAAAAGTATTTTATTATACCACCGTGAGATATACAATTAAAAAGTTCACCAGTGCCCATCTCCCACCACCAATGTCCCCGGTTCCCTCCCCCTTCCCCCAGCCCGCCTCCATGGCAGGTTCTTTATTTCTTTCCCATTCTCTCTCTTTCTCTTTTCCATCCCTTCCAGACTATGGATTACAGAACATACATTAAAGAACCATCCTATCTTTCAATTTTATAATTTTATAAACTAAGGAAACAGATCCTAATATGATTGTGAGAAATGCATGGGCTATTTACATATGGGGTTTTGAGCAGTCTTAGGAATAGATGAAGAGTGCAAAAAAAGTATCCTATTTCTCTATAAAATCCCATATTAAAATCTAATTTTTTCTCATACAACTCTTTAGAATTCTTTTTTAAAAATCTAATGTCTAGTGTTCATGTTGAGGAGGGGGTCACATTCAGTGATTAGGAGAGATGTCTCAATAGACTGACAGGTATTTGCTTTGCATGCAGGATGCCTGAGCTGAATCCCTGACACTGTATATTTCTGATAAGTACAGTTAGAAATGACCAATAAGGACTGAATGAAAAATAGCCCCCACAAACCTCTCAGTGTAGTGCCCAACCACAAAAAATCTTATACTGAGGAGCACAAATATCAGAACATAAGCCTAGCATGTGTATAGAGGACCAAGAGGAGCTCAAACATTAGAACACAAGTCTACCATGTGTACAGAGGGCCAAGAGGAGCTCAAAAATTAGAACATAAGCCTAGCATGTGCATATAGGGCCGAGTTAGCTCAAACACAAGAACATAAGATGCCTATAGGACCAAGAGATAGTCAAACACTAGAACATATGCCTAGCATGTGTATAGAGGTCAAAGAGAAGCTCAAACATTAGAACATAAGCCTCTACACACATGTAACTCCAACACATGCTAGACTTATGTTCTGATGTTCATGCTGGGTTTATGTTCTAACATTAGAACATAAAAATACTTGAGTTTTACTTAAAAGAATAGTATTTGAGGAAAGGTGAGAGAGAATTCATTACACACCAGAGAAATAAGCTTAATTATTCTACTGCAAAAATTGGTGTGATTTAATGTGCCTTTAATGAAGATGAAAGTTACTTAATTTCATCAAAATTTGCATCATTCTTCAGTTAGGGATAAAGGAAGTAAATAGTCACAACCTCAGCCAAGACTCTTCATGGACTGACTAATCAGAAAGAATGTCACCCTTCCTTATTTGGCATGATCAAAACAGAGTTTCTTGGGTATTTTTTTAGTGCATAACTTTGAAAAAGTAACTGGATAGATCACCCATTTGATCTCTTTGAATTGATCCATTTATATGCCCTCCACTACAAAGATCTCAGACACTTTTGAAGGAGAATTGAACACTTTCACGGCTGGTAGCTTCGATAGTCGTGGGCAGTGGGACAGATTGCGGGAATGAAGTTTTTGTGATGTATCATTGTAAGCATTGTGTTTGTGTTGTGTGTGGTGGGTGCATGAGCACAGATACTGTGAGAAACAGCAATTAGCATTTTGCTGAAATGTAAGAAAGTAAGAAGTAAGAAAGATAGTAAGACAGTAAGAAAGATAACACACTTCAGATTGTCTTGGAGAAAGCAATTAAAGCAATTTACCCAATTTAAAAAGATTTTATACACACCAATTTCAGGAATGTCTACTGGAGTGATGTGATTGTGCTGGTTCAGTGTTTGGGGGCCAACAGTTCTAGAGCTAGAACTTTCCTCTGGGGAACTTGGTGTTGGAATTGAATCTGACTATACACATGCTAGGTTTATGTTCTAATGTTTGAGCTCCTCCTGGTCCTCTATGCACATGTGAGGCTTATGTTCTGATGTTTAAGTTTCTCTTGGTCCTATATATACATGCAAGCTAGGCTTATGTTCTGACGTTTGAGCTCCTCTTGGAGGAGTATTCAAAAGTATTTTGTGGTGTATCGTCTTTAAAGATACTTTTCGTTTCGATGTCATAGAGCGTTTCTCCTATGTTTTCTTCGATGTACCTTATAGATTCATGTCTGATATCGAGATCTAGAATCCATTTTGATCTGACTTTTGTGCATGGCGTTAGAAGGAGGTCTAAGTTCATTTTTTACATGTAGCTGCCCAGTTTTCCCAGCACCATTTGTTAAAGAGGCTTTCTTTGCTCCACTTAATATTTTTTGCTCCTTTATCGAAGATTAAGTGGTTGTATATTTGTGAGTGCGTTTCAGGATACTCAGTTCTATTCCATAGGTCTACGGGTCTGTCTCTATACCAATACCACACTGTCTTAATTACAACTGCTCTGTAGTAGAGCTTGAGGTTGGGGAAAGTGATACCTCCCATCTTCTTTTTCCCAAGGATTGCTTGCAAATGGAAGCAATGATAAACAAGTGGGATTATATAAAATTGAAAGCTTCTGCACCTCAAAAGAAACGGTGACCAAGATACAAAGACAATCCACAGAGTGGGAAAGGATATTCACCCAATACCCATCTGACAAGGGGTTAATATCCAGGATATATCAGGCACTGGTAGCACTCCACAAGAAGAAAACGGACAACCCCATCAAAAAATGGGGAGAAGAAATGAACAGAAGCTTCCAAAAAGAAGAAATTCGAATGGCCAAAAGGCATATGAAAAAGTGCTCTTCATCTTTAATCATCAGGGAGATGCAAATCAAAACAACAATGAGGTACCATCTCACCCCACAGAGACTGGCACACATCCAAAACAGCAAGAACAACCGGTGCTGGCGTGGATGTGGGGGAAAAGGGACTCTCATCCACTGCTGGTGGGAGTGCCGACTGGTCCAGCCCTTTTGGAAAACAATATGGACATTCCTCCGAAAGCTAGATATTGAGCTCCCATTTGATCCAGCAATAGCACTCCTAGGAATATACCCTAGAGACCGAAAAACACATAGCAGAAACACTATCTGTACTTCTTTATTCATCTCTGCGCTATTCACTATAGCTAGAATCTGGAAACAACCTAAATGCCCGAGAACAGAGGACTGGCTAAAGAAACTGTGGTTCATCTACACTATGGAATACTATGCAGCTGTCAGAAAGGATGAAATTATGAAATTTACCTGCAAATGGAGGGACATGGAGTCTATCATGCTGAGTGAAATTAGTCAGAAGGAAAAGGACAGATATAGAATGACTGCATTCATTAATAGGATATAGATACCAGTGTTTTAACAAATATGGGGAAATGGTAATGGCAGATTAAAACTCACCACTGAATATACACAAAGAGACTTAAGTGATTAACTCTAACTATCTGCAGGGCTAGCCACAATGTGTAAAATAAGAGGGAGAGAGATGCAGAGACAGAGAGAGAGATAGAGAGAGAAAAGAGAGGAAACTGGGGTACCTGCTATTAAGGCGGGTGGGGGGATGGGAGGGGAGGGGTACATTGGTGGTGGAAATGGGGCACTGGTGGAGGGATGGGTGCTGGAATACTGTATTACCAAGAACCAATTCTGAACACCTTTGTAATTGTATGTTTCACGGTGGTATAATAAAAAAATTAAAAAAAAAAGTATTTTGTGAGGAAATACTTAAAAGTAATTTCTCTTGAGAACCTAAAGATACATAGAGTAGGGATCATGCAGAAAGAAGTTCTCTAAAGTACACATTATTCTTTGATACAAATAACACCGTGTTTCTCACAGTATCTAGCTTCAATAGTGGTGGGCAGTCAGGATTGGCTAAACTATGCAGCAGTCATCTGCTAACTCCAAAGTTTCAGTAGCCTAATTCATAAAGCATTTTTTTGAATTTTAATGATCTTCCCCTTTATTGTTACTTGAACAGGCAGTTTAATACTTCTCCGTGACCATTCTTGGTTTTTTTTAATTTTTTATTTTACCACCATGAGAACAACATTACAAAGATGTTCATAATTGGGTCTCAGTCATATATTGTTCCAGCACCCTCCCTTCACCAGTGCCCCTTCCCACCACCAATGTCCCCACATTCCCCCTCTCCCAGCTCCAGAGCAGGCATTTCTTCCCTTCGCTCCCTTTCTCTCTGTCTCTCTCCGTCTCTCCTTCATCTTCCCCAATTCTTTTTTTTTTTAACATTTTATTATACCACCATGAGATATACAATTACAATGTTGTTCACACTTGGGGGTTTCGGTCACACAATGTTCCAGCACCCCGCCCTCCACTAGTGCCCCTCAACCACTCATAAAGCATTTTTTTTTTGCTCAAGTGGATAGGGTATGGTTATGGTCTGAGCTAGCCATGCATGGAGTTTGGTCCATATAATTCCTCAGAGACATGATTGGCAGCAGATCTGCTATCTAGAACATCACTTGTTCCAGTTGGACAATAGAAGATTCAAAGAGATGTTCATGGTCTTGTCACTGTCTCAGCCTACTAGTGATGCAAGTCACTTAGCCATATTACTGTTCAGAACTAGTTCCATGACCCTTCCCAACTACAAGAGCACAGGGCTGGAATTCTCTGAATGTGAAGTAAGGAAAAATTTTGGGACTGGGGAGACAGTTAAATGGGCAGAGCACATGCTTTGCATACTGTTGTTGACATGGTCCCCTGGACATCATCAGGAACAACCCCCAAACATTGAGGTTATACTCAGCATAACCCTGAGTATATCTTGTTGGTGTTGCCCAAAGATTGAAAACAGAAGAGAAAAATTTATCCTAGGAACTACGACGAGGATGTCTGTCAAAGAATAGGGATAGTTATGTTGTGCAGTATTGGTAACACCTGCTGTAAGGTGATGGTCCCCCTGCGTATAAGGATGACAGTGAAGAAAACTGTTACACAGTTGAGGCCAGGTTCAGAATCCTGAGCAGTGCAAGTTGCTGCTCATAGCTGCAGTGGGCACTGTCAAGAACTGGGCTTTTACTCTTAGAAATGATAGAGAAATCACTAAGACACATGGGTAGTAACTAAATTCCCAGTGTATGGAGTCTTTAGATAATGAGACAAAGTAGAGTTAAAAACTGAATTTTTCCAGAGAAGTTACTCAGTAGTAAAGCATCTTTCTGTTTTGGGCCACACCCAGTGATGTTCAGGGGTTACTTTTGGCTTTGCACTTAGAAATAGCACTTGGCGGATGCACCCACTTTATATGTGTAGGGTCCTGGGTTTGATTCCCAACATTTCAAACAATGATGACCTTTCACAATCCCAAAGCCTCAAGTAGTGGTTGAGAACGAACGGTGCAATCCAATAGACTCATTAGAGCATGCGGCAGAAGAAACTTTAGATCATCTCAGCCTCAATCATGGGCCCAGCTCACAATGTGTAAGAGAGGGGAGAGAGAAGGAGAGAGAAAGAGAAAGAGAGAGAGATAAAAAGAGATAAAGAGCCTGCAATAGAGGCAGGCTAGGACAGAGGGGAGGGAATTGGGGACATGGTGGTGGGAAATGGGCACTTGTGGAGGGATGGGGGCTGGAACACTGTATGACCAAATCCAAACATGAACATCTTTGTAATTGTATATCTCATGGTGGTATAATAAAATATTAATAAAAATAAAAAAATTTAAAAAATTATTAACTCTGAAAAAAAGAGTGCTGAGCTCAAAAACTAGGTGCATTCTTTGCTATCTCCCACAGAGGCATCATTTTTTGTCAGGGATTAGTATATTGTCCTTTACCTTAAAATTTCAGTGGGAAAACTAACTTGTAGCAATAATAAATGGATTAGCGCCAGCTGTCCAGTAGTTTGGGTTATAAGATTTAAATGTAAACAAATGCTAATTTATTCATTTATGCCTGTCTCACTGTGAAGACATGGATATATACCCTTTCTTGTAAGTAGAAAATAGCAACAAAAAGTGCCCTTGACAGGAAAGCAGGTTCACCCTGTCCCAAATAGGACTTGAGGGCTGGGGAGAAGCTCAAAGGGCGAGTGCACATACTCCGCATGCAGGAGGTCTGATTTGGTCCCTGGTACCATGTAATCCTTGAGCTCCTCTGGGAGAGACCTTTGAGAGGGCCAGGAATGATACCTGAATACTATACAAATAGGACTTTAGTTGACTTTATGTTTGCATAAAAAATTAAAAAATTTTAAATTTATTTAATTCATTTTGATGGTGCTCAGGGAACCATATGCAATATCAGAGACCTAACCAGGGTGAGCTGCGTGCAAGGCTTGCATCTTAACTCATACCAACTCTCTGGCTCCCATAACATTATTTTAAAAATAATTTATTTTATTTTATTTTTTAAATTTTATTTAAATACTGTGATTTACAAAGTGCTAAGTTTTTCCACAATAAAAAACTATTTTCACAATAGTTGCTAGAAAGATTCATCATTCAACACCAATCCCACCACCAGTGTGCCCCCTCCACCACCAGAGACCCTCATTTTCCACCCCTCATCCCCTTGCCTGCTCCCTTAACTGGCACTAATTATATTGACCATTACAGCCCATATATGGGAATGTTATTGATAAAGTCATGACTTTTTTTTCTGGGTTGTTAAGTGTGTATCTGGCCGATTTCTGTTCTTGCATTCATTTTCTGAATTTCCAGAATGTAGTGGATCTCTACTAGTCAACCCAAAACCACTGCAGCTATGGGTAACAACTTAATTTAAAAATTTTCTCAACCTCTGTTTGAGCCTGTCCTAATCATACACTGAATAACCTATTCTATATTGCTTGTTGGAGCTATTATCTAAATATGGTGGATGAATATATTCTTAGATGAAAGTCAATAGAGATTATTAAATCTCAAATGAATCCATTGTGTCATTTGAGCCCACTGTAGAAGAAATTATTGATATGTTCCCACAGATCAGACACTGTGACCACACACCTGTGATTGTATGCCCCCAAAGTTAATTCTATAAATTGTGGTGGGATACCTGGTACATTAATATACCAGCTTTGATGTATTGTGCTGCCCCCAGCCACGGGAGAATCAGTAGCAGCTCTGCCGTGTGTCTTCATCTTTGAATCATGGCTGACAACACTGGAAACAGCTTGTGGGCAGGCCCACTGGGCTTTCCGAGGGGACCGAGTTGGGGGGCAATTCCATATCCACAAAAACCTAGTGACTTTAGCCTCTGAGACCTGCATACCTGGGCTTGAAATCAGCTTCTCTCTTGGGTGGGGCTCTGATGAGCTGTAGGGTCCAGACCTTGAAAATGGCTGTGATTGTGGTGCCTGAGGTTTTTCTGGCTTCTGAGGCTCTATTGGGGTGGTGGGCTGTAATTTGTTTGTTTTTTATAGGTAAGATATTATGAGGATGTGAACTAGGAATGAAGAAAATTGCACGAGGATAAATTAAATTGGGGTAGGGGAGGCAGAGTGGAGAAGTGTTGCAAGAAACAACAGGGCTGTTTCCTGTGCCTGACAAAACAGAAAGGTCTACCAACTTCCTGATACAGAGGAATTTGGGGAACCATTTCCACCCAGTTGCTGGAGCAAGCACAGCGAAGCTATGCCTCTAAATTTGCTTTTTCCTTCATTTAACCCAAAATTCACACTGACTCGCACAACCCCCTAGACACATGAGGTGCTAATGACACATGCGTTGTATGAGCAAGTAGAGTCCTACCAGGAATGCATAACTTCACACCACGTCATGCTGCTTTACCTAATCCTAATGCATATTCTTCCCTCATAGGTAGCTCACTCCTGAAAAACCCAACAGCAGTGTGATACTTCCTTAAGACTGTCTGTACCCCAACTCAGATTTGTTATATTGTTTTAATGAATTCTCTGTTTTGTCCTTGAATTCTTTCTCAGTACAAAGTCAAGAGTCTGTACTCCAGTGAGGTCAAGTTAACTTTGTTTTTTTCTCTTAAAGAGTTTTTTCTTTTATTGGAGGGACATACCTAGCTGTGCGTAGGGGACCATATCGGGTGCTGGGGAATCAAACCTGGGTGAGTTGCATGCAAGGCAAGCACTGTAGCCATTGTACTACTACTCCAACCCGAATTTCTTTCTTACATCAGTAAAGAATCAGAACTTGTTTTTGCCTGAAATATTGGGTTTCCTAAATATTGTTTGGCAGAACTCAGTCCCAGGCCTTAGAGGTCTAATGGAACACAATTTCAGTCTGATAAATTTCCAAAGCAGGACTGGCAGGGATGTATCTCAGGCCACAATGGAGCTCATGCGTAGTCTCTGACTCTTCTTTCCCTCTGTTTCTGACCTCTTTGGGAGTAAAAGTGGCACCATCATTTCAGTTAAGGTCACTTTCATATCTCTTTCTGGACTTGAAACAGTTCAGATCATGCCAGTCTAGGTTCTTCAGCTCTCCCAGGGTTAATTCCTGGGCTGAACAGATAAAGGACATAGGTATCACCTGATAGTTACTTGGTTGGACTGTCCAGGCTAAAATAGAAGCGTACCTGGGTCCTCTATCTCTATGACCTTCCCTGCAAGTCTAATATTTGCCAACAGTTTAGTAGGAGCCGTTGGTTAATGAGCCAAAAATTTTAATGGTATGGAATCTTCAGGTGCAGTATGCCTTCCTAACACGATTCCCTGTTCCCATGTTACAGGAATCTTCCTTTTTATATTAGAGAATGATGATGAAAACCACAGGTACTGATCTGTAGAAACTTTCTCTAGTGACGGTTTGGCCCCTCCTCCTATAATATCTTTTACTTGACCAAATGTTTCATGCTTCAATGAATTATAATACACACTCATTTATAATTTTCTTTAAAATTATCTATAGACTAAGATACTAGAGGGTCTTAGAAGAGGGTCTCAAGGTTGTCTAGAGATCATTTATTGTTTGAAATTACTATCTTTCCTCAGGTATCATTTGTCTTTGGAAAAGTTATTTTTTAAACAAATTTAAGATAATTTAATTTTAGTTTCTTTGGGGGGACTCACCAAGCAATGCTCAAAGGTTACTCCTGGTTCTTTACTTAGGAACCACTCCTGACAGTGTTTGGGGGACCATGTGGGATGCTGGGCATCGAGCGTTTGCACACTTACTGCATGCAAGGCAAATGGTCTACCCATTGTACTATCTCTCTAGCTCTTGGAAAAGTCATTCTAGACAAAAACCTGAAGTTAATCCCATGACAAAATGATATGTAACCCCAGTTAAGTTAATATTTGTGAATGATCCATGCCAGATTTTTTTTTGTAGACCTAACACTGCAACATAGATAGTTGCTAGGCCCATCAGAGTAGTCTGCCCTAAGTTGGGTCCAGTTAGGCAGAAACATTAGATACCTGTGAGACTTGACTGAATTTCTGATTGGTTGGGGGCAATGACTCCAGTGGTGGGGAAAGTTTAAATTAGGACCAATTTTATAGGTGACCAGTTCATTAGTGGATTATTTCAGTTCTAAGTACTTTTGCTTCTGTTGTAATTGAAATCTAAAATGAATTATTAGGAAAATGAGAACTCTTATAGGTCATAATATGCCTGCTCACATTCCATTGCAAAGTAAGTTCTTTGGCCATTTCTTAATGTGTCATCCATCCCTGGAGATGGTCTGGAGGAAAGGAATATTTCCTAGCAATGCGCTAAGCCAGTATTGCATGCATGGATCAGGGTTGGGGAGAGGCACAGAGAAAATATAATCCCTGCAGAGCAGAGGGTGAGCAGAGTGGCCTCAGGGTGGCCTGGCCATTCTTTTAAGCTGGGTCTTCTCATCACATTTTATTGTCATAGTAGCACTTAGGGAATCAAACAAGTTTTAGTGCATATAATGTACCTGAATGAGCTAATGTTGTGTAAATAAATGGAATTTATTGAGTCCAGTTATGTGCCAAACACTGTTAGATGATTTTCATACTTATTTCAGAGGATGATGAATGTTTTATAAATGGAGTAATAGTGATCACTTGATCCCTTGACATCCCGTTATTCATCAATTTGCTCGAGTGGGCACCAGTAATGTTTCTATTTGTCCCTATCACGTGCCAGTGTAGCCCAATGGCATCTGCTTGCCCCAGGAATACGAAGAGCCTCAAACCATTCATTCAGAATCTTGAAGAAGTCTGACCATCTTGTAGGTGGGTGGCCACGTGATCTTTTGACATCATGTGGGATCCAGTCGGTAATGACTTTAGTCCAGCAGTTATCTCCAAGTAGCATTGCATGTCCAGCCCATCTGATTTTCCACGATTTGGCAAACAAGACAGTGTCCCTGACTCTTGATCGTAGATGGAGGTCGGAACTCCAGATTCCCTCTCCCACTTGAGTGAGGCGTGATATTCCGAGCATAGCTCTTTTGATTCCTCTTTGGGAGACCCGAATAGCATTCTCATCCTGCTTTCATAGGGCCCAGGTCTCTGAGGCATATGTTAATGCAGGGAGAATGGTGGAGTCAAAGAGATGTGCCCTGAGCCGGAGGTTCTTTGTCCTTTTAGCTATTTCTTCGATGCACTTGAAGGTGTTCCATGACGCTCTCTTCCTCCTGTGCAGCTCAAGTTTTAAGTCGTTGAGTCTCAACCTAGGTACACATAACTGCTGCATTCAGAGATGTTTGTTCTGTTGAGAGTGAATGGGGCCTCTGGAACTAGTTCATTTTTCATGAACATAGTTTTGTTGAGATTCAGCTGTAGACCTATCTTTCCACATTCTCGGTCAAAGTCAGCCAGCATTTGTGCCGCTTGTCTAATGTTTGGTGTTATTAGAATAGTGTCATCAGTGAAGCAGAGGTGGTGTAGTTGCCGATCATCTATCTTCACTCCCATTCCTTCCCATTCTTTTTTCACTGTTTTAAACATTTTATTTTTTTTATTAGTATTTTATTATACCACCATGAGATATACAATTACAAAGATGTTCATATTTGGATACTGGTCATACAGTGTTCCAGCACCCATCCCTCCACCAGTGCTCATCTCTCACCACCAATGTCCCCGGTTCCCTCCCCACCTCCCCTAGCCCGCCTCCATGGCAGGTTCCTTATTTCTTTTCCTTCTATCTCCTTCTCTTTTCCTTCCTTCCAGACTATGGATTACAGAACATACATTAAAGGGTTGTCATGTGTATCTTTTTGCCTGTATTTAATGCTCAGTTCTAGGTTGATATTAGTGCTTTTGACAATTGTTAGCACACTGTTCCATTTTCTGTCTTTCCTGGCCTCTGACTCCCACACGTTCATGATAATTTCCACCTTTGACAAGACATCCTGATACATGTTTCACTTGACCTTGGATATTGGTATCATGATATGTACATATATATTTATGTCATGCAAATAAATGCAGTCATTCTATATCTGTCTCTCTCCTTCTGGCTAATTTCACTCAACATAATCTTCTCCATGTCCATCCATTTATAGGCAAATTTCATAACTTCATTTTTCCTAACAGCTGCATAGTATTCCATTGTGTAGATGTACCAAAGCTTCTTTATCCAGTCATCGAGTCTAGGGCACGCTGGTTGTTTCCAGATTCTGGCTATTGTGAATAATGCTGCTATGAACATAAAAGTAGGGATGGTATTTCCACTGCATATTTTTTGACTCCCAGAGTAGATTCCCAGGAGTGGTATGGCTGGGTCAAATGGGAGTTCAATTTCTAGTCTTTGGAGGAATATCCATATTGTTTTCCAGAAAGGCTGTACCAGCCGGCATTCCCACCAACAATAAATGAGTGTCCCCTTTTCCCCACGCCAGCACTTGTTGTTGTTGCTCTTTTGGATATGTGCCAGTCTCTGTGGTGTAAAATGATATCTCATTGTTGTTTTGATTTGCATCTCTCTGATGATTAATGATGATGAGCATTTTTCCATATGTTTTTTGGCCATTCGAATTTCTTCCTTGTTGAAGTTTCTGTTCATTTCTTTCCCCCCATTTTTTTGACGAGCTTCCCATTCTAATTGTCACATGATGTTCTCGAGGGCGGTGCTGAAGAGTTTTGGTGAAATGGTATCACCCTGCTGAAACCCTCTTTTGACATCAATAATCGCTTCCTTGTAGAATGGTGAGATCCTGACTGTAATCCGTAATACAGCTCACGAAGGATCTTGATGCATTGGGTTTGAATGCCCTGTTTGGCTAGGGCTCTGATGACCACTTCAGTATCAACAGAATCAAAGACTTTCTTTAAATCTATGAATGTACACAGAGTTGCATCTTGAACTCCCTACAAACCTCAATGAGCTTGGTTACCATTTGGATATGGGATATGGTCAGTTGTGCTGAATCCTCTTTGCTTGCTCGCATGGTTGTCCCTCATCTAATGTTCTGCCAATCGTGTTCAGCATGACTTGCATGAACTTCAGCATGACTTCAGCATGAACAGTTTGTAGATGACAGACAACAGGCAGATGTGGCAATAGTTGCCAATGTCGTGGATGTCTCCCTTCTTGAATGGTAGAACTGTCCTGCTGATTTTCCATTGGGAGGGAACCTTGCATTCAGACAGGTAGCCAGTGTATTGATGAGTACTGATGGCAGATTCTTCAGGTGTTCGGGTCTGAGTTTGTCTGGGCTGGGTGCTGTTCGTTTCTTTACCAGTGAAATGACATGTTGGATTTCAGAAGGGAGAATGTTGGAAATTCTCCCAACATGGAGAATTTGATATGTGGGCAGGTGGATGTTGCTATCAAAGAGATCTGACTCGATGTCATGGATAATCTTCTCCATTGCTTTTCTGGAAGATGTGATAGATCTATCAGGACATCGGAGAACAGTCATCTTGGTTTTATAGTTGGTGAAGGACAGGCGATCATTGTGAATGCTTTTCCTGGCTTCTGCTGCATCGGCCAGTATTGGTGCTCTTCTCTCTTTGAGGTCTTTCTTTTTTTTTTATTTAAAGACCAATGTGATTTATTCAAAGCAACTTAAATGTGAGCCACCATGTAACTTGGAGCTGTTATACATGCTGGCAAACTAGTAGTGAACAAAACAGGCAAAGATCTTGCTCTCCGGGAACCCAAATATCAGTGATCTGATTCTTTGGCATTTTTTTTTTTTGATCTTTAAAATTTTTTTTTAATTAAACATTTTATTATACCACAGT
The DNA here is from genome assembly GCA_021461705.1 of Cryptotis parvus. Classification (NCBI taxonomy): domain Eukaryota; kingdom Metazoa; phylum Chordata; class Mammalia; order Eulipotyphla; family Soricidae; genus Cryptotis; species Cryptotis parvus. The sequence goes on from JAJIBD010012168.1 coordinate 24,189, forward strand.
AAGATATACAATTACAACGTTGTTCATGTTTGGAGGTTTCGGTCACATAGTGTTCCAGCACCCGCCCTCCACCAGTGCCCATTTCCCACCACCAATGTCCCCAATACCCTCCCCCTCCCATAGCCTGCCTATTGGCAGGTTCTTTATCTCTTTTTTTCTCCCTCTCTCTCCCTTCATTCTCCTACACATTGTCGGTTGCATTACATACACTTGGAAGCCATCATGTGCATTTTTTGCCTGTATTTAATGCTCAGTTCTATGTTGGTATCAGCCCTTTCGACATTTATTCGCACATGTTCCCTTCTCTGTCTTACCTAACCTCTGACTCCTCTTTGAGGTCTTTCTTTATCGCTTCTCTGCACTGCTTTGCGAGCTTGGATGTTAGCATATGGTTGCCTGAGGCTCGTGCCTTGCTATGTTGGTGAGTGAGCTTGAGAGATTTTGAAGACAGGCATCCTGAGGTGTAGAATTATGAAGGTTTCAGGTATCCATCATTATAAATCAGTGTCTGCACATTCCACCTTTTATTTGCTACTCAACGCCTAATTTCTTATTTTCCTAGTTCAGTTTAGTTTTTTTTTTATTAAAGTGTGCCAGCAGATAACAATGTTATCAGCAATCAGCAAGCAACACAAGTTTTACTGAGATATTAAAAAAATCCCTCTACTTAATAGATCACTCAAACACTTTTAAAAAAATGTAGCAATAGTAATCACCAGTGGAAACTAGTTAATCTAAATATATTCCTAACCACATACATGAATTCTCAAGTTAGGAGAATCTTAAGTTAGGAGAGTCAACCAAGTATGCAGGTTGTCTGTCAGAACCTGAATGCCAGTTCCCAACAAGTTAGTGGGAAAATAAGGTGATTTAATTTGAATCTAGTCACTTTTACTTGGTGCCTCAGTTTCTCCATCTGCATTGGAAGTCAGTCTTTGCTTAGAGAAGTTATGCATAATACAGTATAAAAGCATACATGTGGAAAACGGCCAACCCCATCAAAAAATGGGGAGACGAAATGAACAGAAACTTTGACAAGGAAGAAATTCGAATGGCCAAAAGGCATTTGAAAAATGTTCCTCATCACTAATCATCAGAGAGATGCAAATCAAAACAACAATGAGATATGATCTCACACCACAGAGATTGGCACATATCCGAAAGGGCAAGGACAACAAATGCTGGCATGGATGTGGGGAGAAAGGGGACTCTCATCCATTGGTGGGAATGTCGACTGGTACAGCCTTTTTGAAAAACAATATGGACATTCATCCATATGTTTATTTAAAAGGGCATCTTATTTTATTTTTGGAGAGTGTGTCTGTCTGGGAGGCACAACTAGCCATGCTCAGTGGATACTCCTGGTTATGTATCAGGAATCATTCCTGGTGGGCTCCAAAGTGGAAAAAATAGCAAAAATATAGAGAAACAAGCAAGTGAGATATGTGTTCAAGGGAGAACATGGGCTTGAAGAGTAAGTTCCCACCCTGCACTTAAGAAAAATTGGGGGGCCACCCCCCCAGCAGTGCTCAGGGATTACTCCTCAGTTTGTGCTCAGGGAACATTCCTGGAGGTACTGGTGGAGTGGAGCATATAGCATGCTGGGGATTAAACAAGGGTTAATCAAAGAGGCGGGAATCACCGGGAAGTCGTCAGTGGAGGTGTGGTCGTCCCTTCCCCCTCCATCTTGTCGGGCCTGGTGGCCCTGCCGGCGAAGCTGCCCACGGGCCAGCACAGGGCCTCACGGAAGGCTGGGGGAGGCTGGCGCTCGGCCTGCGCCGGGCCTAGCTGACCATGGAACCCCGAGGAGGGCAGATGGGTTTTGGGAGTGGGCCCGTCGCCTCTGAGGGGTCCCGGAAGCAGCCGGATGAGACTCGCCCACCACACTAGCCACCATTTTTGCTGTCGGACGCTGCGAAACGGCCTCAGACCAGATCAACAGAGCAAAGCCAGTTCGAGCCCAGGCTTGCGCCGCAAGCGGCCGCGCTGGTCCACTAAAATAGTGAAACAGTAATGTCTTTTAATGCATTGCAGTCAACGAAGAGCAGGAAAGTTTGTTGGGAAGGAGATATAAAGAGGAAAGAAATGACATACAGAACTCGCCAAGTGGTTGAGGTGTGGGAGGCGGGAGGAGGAGGTGGGGTCATTGGTGATGGGAGATGGGTTTGGGCGGAGGGTGCGTGTTGGAACACTGTAGAACCAAAGCTCTACATAGCATCTTTCAATAAAAAAAAAAGGTGGAATCTCCCAGAAACATGTGGGAATCAGTGGTTGGGTAGGACAGAGAAGAGAACAGTGTGCTAATATTTGTCAAAAATGATAATACCAGTCTAGAACTGAGCATTGAATATAGGAAAAAGATATACATGATGATCTCTGAATGTATGTATTGCAATCCACAATGTAAGAGAAGAGATAAAGAATTTGCCATAGAGGCGGGCTGGGGGAGGGGGAGGGAAGTGGGGACATTGCTGTTGGGAAATGGGCACTGGTGGAGGGATGGGTGCTGGAACACTGTATGACGGAAACCCAAACATGAACATCTTTGTAATTGTATATCACATGGCGGTGTAATAAAATATTTAAAAAAAATAAAAAAAAAATTAAAAAAAAATAAAATAAAAATGCAGAAAAATAAAAAAAAAACAAAAAAGTCAAGAAGAAAAAAAAAAGACCATATATGTGAACATTAGCAAAAGACTATATATGTGAACACTAGAAAGAGAGATAGTGAGATCTTAAAGTAAGGAAAGTATGTGCTGGGTCTCACAAGGATGATTAAATTCTATCTGGGACAATAAGGGGACACACACGCGCACACACACACACACACACATTCCTCTAATTTCTAGAAAGGTGCACAGCTCCCAGCCTCCTCTAACTTCTAGTCAAGTATCATCCTGTTGCCATTCCTAACTGGCCAAATATGAATCCCAGGACACACTGATTACTCTACCATATGAATAAGTAATGAAACAGAAAACCCAGTTATTCCCACAAAAGCAGCCCTTATAATGACAACTATGATGAAGATAGTTGGGAAAGATCACTCTGGACAAGAGCCGAGTGCGAAAGGAGATAAAGGGATATACACAACCTTTCAGTACCTGCACTGCGAACCATAATGCCCCAAAGGAAAGAAAGGAGACAGAAAGAGAGAAAGAAAAGTGCCTGCCATTGATGCAGGCTGTTGGGATGGGGGGGTGGTGGGAAGGAAACTCGAGGCACTGATGATAGGAAAGTGCACTGGTGAAGAAGCAGGGGTGGAACATCTTGTCACTTGTCTCTCCGTTGCTCACTGATTGCTCAAACGAGCACCAGTAACGTCTCCACCTACTGCGAATGATGTCCATTGTTGCCACTGTTTTTGGCATATTGAATACACCAACGGTAGCTTGCCAGGCTCTGCCATGGCTCTGGGTTCATCCGAGGGGGCCCAGTCTTTGTCTTTTTCTATGTCAGACCATCAACCATAGTATGACTGAAACCCAATCATGAACAACTTTGTAACTGTGCATCTCATGGTGATTCAATTAAAATAAAGACTTCATAAAAATAAAAAAAAATAAACAAGGGTTAATCATGTCCAAGGCATGCACTGTTACCTCGCTCCACCCCCCATTGTCTTTGTTTAAAAATAGAAGAATTGTATTACACTACATTATACCACATCATTGACCACTAGTCATCTACCAAGTAACACTTAGGTTGTCCCAAATCTTAACTAGTATAAGTAATGCTGTGATGAACAAGAGGAAACATTTATCGCTTAGAATTAGTGTTTATTTATTCTTCTGGTAAAAACTCAGAAGTGTGACAATCAGATTGCATGGAATTTCTGTTTTTAGTTTTTTGAGAAGTCTCCTTATCCTTTTCATAATGACTATAAATTTACAATCCCACCAACACTCAATTAAGATTTCCCTACTCTCTCCTCACCAACATTTGTTTCTTGTCTTTTTGTCTAGTTACCATGACGAGGATGAAGTAATTGCTATCTAGATATTTTTCTTTAAATAAACTTTTTCTGTTAAGGGTCACTCAGTAAATATTTTGGGCTTCTCAGACCTTAAGATCACTGCTGCAACTTCTCAACTCTCCAAGTTATATGAACATCTATAGAGAATTAAAAAGACTCACAGACATGGGGCAGAGCTGCTACCGGCTCTCCCTGTGCCCAGCCGCTCACGAGGAGCCCCGGAGGGATGGTGGGTTCTAGCCCTGGTCTGCCACCGCAGCAGAGCCTCGCAACAAGCCAGATGACGCCCCACTCCATGAGGGCCGCCATTTTCCACATCCGGACTTCCCTCTCTTCCGAACTCCATCCAGCAGAAGAGCCTATCACAGCCGGGCTCATCCAGACCCACCCTGCAGCAGTCTTTTTCAAGTCTGGCCAAGGTATGCTGATCCAGAGACTCACAGACCGCAAGCGGCTGTGCGGTTCACCAACAAACGCTGGATTTAGAGGTGACTACAAGAGTATGCTACACACATGGCAGAGCCTGGCAAGCTACCCGTGTCGTATTTGATATGCCAAATGTCAGTAACAATTATAGACCTCATTTCTATGACCTGATGGAATGGTTTGAGGCTCTTTATGTTCCTGCAGCAAGCAGATGCCCTTGGGCTCTACTAGCATGAGACAGGACATATGGAGATGTTACTGGTGCCCGCTTAAGCAAATCGATGATGAACGGGAAGACAGTGAGACAGACAGACAGTGAATGGGACCACAGCCAACTGCCGAAGACAGGCACTCCAGATCCACAGCTGCGCAGCTAGGCTGCAAGGTGAGCGGCCCAGGGAGTTTCTGGGGAAAAGTAAAAGGCTTGGCCAGCCCCTGGCCATGTCCTACATAGCTCCTAGGACTTGCTCAGCATGCAGGCGGCAATGCCTGCCAGACAAGGAGCAGGGATTTGGGTGCCTCCGCCCATTCCCCAGACTCTGGGTCGGTGGGTGTGGCCCTGAGCTTCAGCCACCACAGCCAACAGTCAGAAGACAGACAATCCAGATCCACAGCTGTGCAGGTGTGTGGCTGCTCTGCGGTCGTGCGTTAATCTTAGACTCTAACATATTTTATTTAATTTTTTTAATTTTAATTTTTTTTTTTGCTTTTTTGGGTCACACCGAGCGATGCTCAGGGGTTACTCCTGGCTCTGCACTCAGGAGTTACTCCTGGCGGTGCTTGGGGACCATATGGGATGCCGGGGATCGAACCCTGGCCAGCACGGGCCGGCTGCATGCAAGGCAAACGCCCTACCCTCTGGGCTATCGCTCCGCCCCTAACGTATTTTAGTACCAGGCCCTTCCCAGGATCTTTCTCATTTATACACTTCAATGATCATTTTATTTGCAACAAACTGTAGAGGTTATGGGGAATGAGGAATTATGATGCCACACTAGAATTCACTATTAAATATTCAGATAGAGACATCATACATTGTTAGTATCCATAGGGCAAGCCACAAAGTATAACAGAGAAGAGAGAGAGAGAGAGAGAGAGAGAGAGAGAGAGAGAGAGAGAGAGAGAGAGACAGAGAGGAATACAGGGACATAGACAAAGAGAAAAAAAATGCACCTGCAACAGTTGCAGGCAGGGGTTTGGGTGGTGGGGGCGTGTTTGGGATATGGGTGGTGGGAATTTGGTTCTGGTGGAGGGATGGGTTCTGGAACAATGTATGGCATGACCCAATTATGCACATCCTTTTTAATTGTATATCTCACATGGTATAATAAAAATTAAAAAAAAATGAATGGGGTCAGCTGCTTTACAATATCACTTTATGGACTCTGAAATTTGAATCATATTAGTTTAATGACATGAGATATTTTTATTCATTTGATCTTTTTAAATATATTTTATTATACCACCATGAGATAAACAATTACAAAAATGTTCATGTTTGGGTTTCGTCCATACAGTGTTCCAGCACTCATCACTCCACCAGTGCCCATTTCCCACCACCAATGTCCCGGATTTCCTCCCTCCACCCCTAGCCTGCCTCTATGGAAGGTTCTTTATCTCATTTCTCTCTTTCTCTTTTCTCTCTTTCTTTCTCTTTTCCTTCTTTCTCTTACATATTGTGGACTGAAATACATATACTTTGAGGTTATCGTGTATATTGTTTTGCCTGTATTTAATGCTAAGTTCTATGTTGTAATAGCACTTTCTTTATTTTTTCTTTTTTTAGGTTGCAAATAATTTATTTTATTTAATTTATATTTTAAGTATTTTATTATACGATGGTGACATATACAATTACAAAGATTTCATATTTGGGTTTTGGTCATACAGTGTTCCAGCACCCATCCCTCCACTAGTGCCCATCTCCCACCACCAATAACCCCGGTTCCCTCCCTCCCCAGCCCGCTTCCATGGCAGGTTCTTTATTTCTTTACCTCTCTATCTCTTTCTCTTTTCCTTCCCTTCCATATTGTGGATTACAGAATATACATTAAAGGGTTGTCATGTGTATTCTTTTTGCCTGTATTTAATGCTCAGTTCTAGGTTGGTATTAGTACTTTTTGACAATTGTTAGCACACTGTTCCATTTTCTGTCTTTCCTAGTCTCCTGACTCCCACACGTTCGTGATAATTTCCACCTTCGACAAGACATCCTGATACATGTTTCACTTGACCTTGGATATTGGTATCATGATATGTACATATATATTTATGTCATGCAAATAAATGCAGTCATTCTATATCTGTCTCTCTCCTTCTGGCTAATTTCACTCAACATAATCTTCTCCATGTCCATCCATTTATAGGCAAATTTCATAACTTCATTTTTCCTAACAGCTGCATAGTATTCCATTGTGTAGATGTACCAAAGCTTCTTTATCCAGTCATCGAGTCTAGGGCACGCTGGTTGTTTCCAGATTCTGGCTATTGTGAATAATGCTGCTATGAACATAAAAGTAGGGATGGTATTTCCACTGCATATTTTTGGACTCCCAGAGTAGATTCCCAGGAGTGGTATGGCTGGGTCAAATGGGAGTTCAATTTCTAGTCTTTGGAGGAATGTTCATATTGTTTTCCAGAAAGGCTGTACCAGCCGGCATTCCCACCAACAATGGATTAGTGTCCCCTTTTCCCCCACATCCACGCCAGCACTTGTTGTTGTTGCTCTTATGGATATGCGCCAGTCTCTGTGGTATAAAATGATATCTCATTGTTGTTTTGATCTGCATCTCTCTGATGATTAGTAATGATGAGTATTTTTCCATATGTTTTTTGGCCATTCGAATTTCTTCCTTGTCAAAGTTTCTGTTCATCTCTTCTCCCCATATGCAGTTTTAGGATGTGGGTGTAGGGTTCTGGCCTGTTTCCTGGGACTGATTGGGCCTGCGGAGATGCAATGATCACACACACTTGTGGGGAGGCTGCAATTGTTC
>JAJIBD010012169.1:0-36657 GCA_021461705.1 Cryptotis parvus
GTGGTGGAAAGTTAGAATATAAACAGCTATCTAGTGACAGAAACTATGAGTGACCCATTCTAGGAACTCAAGCAGAGATGAATAGACCATAAGTCATAAAGCTGACCAGAACAGAAGAGCCATACTGACGTGGTTATCTAGGCATGGGGAAGGAAGGGTTGCAGAAACAATTGACAGACAACTATATGAAACTTAAGCAGAATGTCCTAAACAAGATTCCTAGCAAAGGGTGGGTCACAGCAAGTATTATGATGTGCCCTTCCAGCCTTGATTGTTTGAAGTTGTGACACAACCAATCAAAAATGTCCATTATTTTGCTCTTTTTCCTTTTTATTCTACAACAGGTTATGTTGCTAAAAATACTCTTATATAAAAGTGCTCTATACTCCTGCTTTATTTATAGGTTCAGGGTGCTTGCCTAGCTGTGTGATCTGTCTAGAAAAGACCACTGTTAGTATAGTTTCTTTTCAGCCCTACTTGCTAGTCTTGGGTTTTGTATCGTAAATGAAAAGCTGATTCTCTCTTTCCTGTAAGCTCTTTACATATGTTTATGTTAGTACAAAGGATTTTTTGTGTAGGCACAGGGGACAGTTAAGGAGGTGCATTTATGAGTTAATTAACTCTGAATTAGTTACTCCCAGGCATCCATCATATTTCCTAACAAAAAACCTCAGATACTGCTTAGATTGATTCTAATATTTTTGCACCCCAAAAAAGGAGAGTCTTACCATGGGAATGGATGGAACCAGAAAAAAGAGATCACCCCCGGCCTCCACATGGGACAACTAAGTATCCTACACAATGTTCTGAGAGCAAGGAACAAGTTCTGTTCTGATCCAAAGATAAGCAGTGGGTCCTAAGGGGATTGGGAATGATCCATCAATCTGGAGAGGGGCATAGCCTGGGCTATATGGAGTGATCTCCCCAGGAAAGGTCACTCTATAAATTTAATCTGTGCTGTAGATAAATGTTGGCTCTCTTACTGTGTTTATACAAAAATGACTAGAAATATTATTGAAGTGATTGTTTACCAGCCAAGGATGAGAGAAAAACAAAGCACCTCGGGGTTCCACCCTATTGCCCCCACGGAACAGGATGTGATCCCCGATAATTTTGCCCCCAGTGAGGGAAGCCTTTTCTCACCTATTGTTTTCAGGATAAAAAAAGCCTTTTACCTCTTGTAGCTCCCTGCCCTCAGCCTTTGTAAAATATATATTTCTGGGAGATTTAATTGTGGTATGGTGGTGGTGTGTGTGGAGTTAGTTGGAGTGAGGGAGTGAGTGGAGAAAAATTAAAGCCTTAGATTTTCTAGAACTGGTGGTTATGCTTCTTTGTCCATTGTCTGGACAGTTGTTGGCCCCAAACATGGCCAGGGAACCCACCCCAATATCTGTTGGAGATCCTGAGAGGCCCCAACAGACCTCCTTGCTTTTGACACCTTAAGATTACCTTGGTGTGGGGCTGGAAAGATAGCACAACAGGTAAGGCATTTGTTTTGCATATGGCATACCTGGGTTTGATTCCTGATATTCATATGGTCCCATGAACACCACCAGAGATGATTCCTGAGTGGATAGCCATAACCCCTGAGCATCTCAAGTGTGCCCCTTTACCAAACAAAGGATTGTTTTGGTATGATTAATTAAGTGAACTCCTCTACAACAATATACATTTTCATAACTTTTTTTGGGTCCCACACCCAGCTGGGGTCCTAATTTATCCCTGACTCTGTGCTCAGGGATCACTCCTAAGCCTGAGGATCCATGTTGGGTGCCAGGGACTGAATCTGGGCCAGCTGCACACAAAATAAGCACTTTAACAGCATCATTATCCCTCTGGCCCTTCTCATGCCGGCTCTGCACTCAGGAATCTCTCCTGGAAGTGCTAGGAATCAGGTCAGCCGTTTGCAAGGCAAACCTGCCCTACCTGCTATATTATCACTCCAGTCCCATTTTAATACTATTAATTGTAATTACTTTGTTGTATTATGAGCTAATCTCTCCCTAATATTATTGCTAATCTCTTTCTGTGCATAACTTTTAAACTTTGTCCTAGTGTGCAGAAAAAACTAACATATATAGGGTTTAGTACTATTAATGGTTTCAAGAATCCATCAATGATCTTGGATAAGGAGAGACTATTGTGCACCATTGCTACAGGCATTCTGTGATACAAGTGAAAATTCCAAAGCAAACCTAATTCTTTTATTGTAGGGTGTATTGTTATCATCGTATTTTTTAGATTTTTGGTATTATTTTCACCCCAAATATTTCCATCTTAGGCAGTTATGATAGTCTCATTTTCTTTGTCAGCACCTCAATATAGATATCAACATGTCTATCCCTGTTCAAACCATTAAACTTGAGAGAAAATCTGATGGCATTTCTGGGCATGATACTCTTGCTTCTAAGGAGCCATGAAAGGAAAAGGCCTCTTTGTTTGAGTTTGAGTGTTGTAATATCCATCTGTAGTGCCAAAGAAGAGCTGTTATACTACCAACCCAAAAGAGTAAGTCAATAGTAGAAAGAAAGCTAAGACAATCACAGATACAAATGGAAAATTAATAGATATAGATACAGAGAGCTACTGAGAGTATAGGTAGGTAAACTTTCATCATCTGCAAGAAGATAAAAAGATTTCTTAATAGCTGAGATATAAGAAGTATACACATGTACATATGTGTGAATATATAAACACAAATTACATATATACACACAAAATTATATAAAAAATACACACATATATATGTATATATGAATGTATGTATGTATTTCTTCTTAATTCCTGTTTTTGGCACAGAGTTCCTAAAATCCTTAAAATTTTCTGAGTAAACAGGGAGGGTTTCTTCTGTTATGTTAATAAAGTGACTTTTGGGAGGCACTTTATGTTGGGAGTCAGTTGTCAGGAGAAACAATCATATGATTTATTTATTTTTTTTAAATATTGTATTATACCACCATTAGCTATACAATTACAAGATGTTCATGTTTGAATTTTGGTTCTACAGTGTTCCAACACCCATCCCTCCACCCTTGCCCATCTCCCATCACCAATGTCCACACCTCCCTCCCCTCCCCAGCCTGCCTCTTCATGGCAGGTTCTTTTATCTCCTTTCTCTCTTTCTCTCTCTCTCTGTCTCCTTACTTCCCTTTCTTACACATTGTAGATTATAATATTCTAGAACATGATTGGTTCCACTAGTTTGATGTACCGGTGTGGACCACTAAAATGGCAGCTATTATAGTGAGTGATTCTCAACTGGCTGCTTCTGAGTCCCTACAGAGGTGATGGGCTGTCGGGGCACCGCCGGGGTCCCCTGACAGTGTCAGGACAGAGGTTGTCTTCTACCTCCCGAGGACACAGGGAGAAAGATGAAAACTCACGGAGTCCGGTGCAGTTCCAAAAAATGGCTTTTAATAGTACAAAAAGCTCTTCCACAGCAATCCAATATAATGAACAAACTCTAGCTCTGGTCCGAACTTAGACCATACAAAAGAGCCTAAGTCTCCCACCAAAGAGAGAGAGGATGTCACCCGAGCTGAGTCCTACCCAGAAGGAGCAAAAGGCCAAAGAGCAAAAGGCCAAAGCCAAAAGCCAAAAGCCTAGCAGCGAAAGCTGAAGGCTGAGGAACCAAAAGGCAAAAGGTGAAGGGACCTCAGGTCAGCCCCTTATATACACCAAAAAGTAATCCAATCGGGAGGTTGTCATGCCAACAAAGAACCCTAAACAGAGTGTAGCGCCACACCCTATTGCAGGTATAAACAAAGGTTACACCAAGGACTAATCCCGAGATTATCTCTTATGTAAAACACTGGAGAGAGAGGGGGCTGATATAAAGTGATACACTCTTAACTTCATGAGCTTCATGTAATCTAGATGGTACCCACAAGGTCCTTATTATTATCTGCACCAGTGTCATTCTGAGTATCTTGTTCTCATGTACTGAAAGGGTCATACTCGCCTGCTTAGAGCAAACTAGTATGATCCTTCCTATAGTCTTCCTGTAGTCTCAGCGTAGCCAGGGTGGTAGTCTCCCTGGTAAATTCTAACTTGTCCCAGCATTGGGTGCAGTGGGTATAAAGAGGAGCTGTGCCCAATCTAGAAAACATAGAAGTCTTAGTAGATGTATAAGTCAGAGTTATTCAATCAAGGTGACTTCTGTAACTGCCAGACCCTCTAGCAGTGTTTACATAGAAGAGAAATCTCATTAGGAATGAACCTTGACTTAGGTAGATTAAGCTGGGAGTGGAGCAAAACAACAAAACTCCCAGAATAGCTAAACCTGTCCTCCAACAATGGGCCCAATCCCAAAACCCATCTCCTGGGAGCCTCATGGTCAGCTGATCTAGGGGAGAGCCGGATGGCAGCTCTCCCCATGCATCTGAGTCTCTCATCTTTCTCTTTTATCTCTATTTCTGTCTCTGTACTTCTCCCTCTTCTCCTACACCTTGTGACTTTCCTTATGGTTTATGATGCAATTATCTATGTGTATATTCAGAGTGAGTTCTAGAGTCACATTATAGTTCCTCATTCCCCATCAACCTCCCCAGTTTGTTACAACTACAATGATCATTATGGTATACAGATGTGAAAGATCCTGGGAAGGACCTGGTCCTAGCCTACTTTGTTATCTAAGCCTCTTGCGTGGCTGTGCAGTCACAGCTGTGCGTCTGGTCTGCCCCCTTGTCTGGTTCATCCGGTTGCAGAGGCTGCGAGCCCATAGCCAAGCCCACTGTCACGGAGGAGGGAGGAGCCCAAATTCCTGCTCCAATTCTGCCAACATGGCTTTCCACCCCCCCTGCCCCCCCATGACTGCTTTACCCCTAGGAGCTACATTGGTCTCAGCGGGGACTAGCAGATTCCTCAGAGATTCCATGGCAGCTCCACATGGGCTGGGCAGCGCAGCTGTGTGTCTGGTCTGTCCCTTGTCCAGTTTATCTCTATTGTTACTGTTTTTGGCATATCGAGTACACCACAGGTAGCTTGCCAGGCTCTGCCATGGCTCTGGGTTCATTCCAGGGGGCCCAGTCTTTTTCCTATGTCAGACCATTCACCATCCACGGCCCATAGGGCAGAGCTCTGGGGGTGTAGACAAGCCTACCTCCTGTCTGCTACCTACCAACACAGCTGGGCACCGCAGCCACACCTGCAACACCTCGAGGGGGCAGGTGGCCCACAATCATATGATTTGAGGGTTGGAACTTTTGGTTCCATCGCCTGACTTCCCAGAAGAGAGGGACTGAAGATCGAACAGATCATCAATGGTAATTGATTAAATGATTTAATCAATCACTTATATGCAATAAAGTCTCCACAAAAGCATACCTCCCAAACCTAGAGTTCAGAAAGCTTCTAACTTAGCAAACATAAAAAATAATTGTAGAGAGTGCAGGAAGTTCTATGTCCTTTCCCCCATAACTATGCATATCTTCCACCTGATTGTCCCTGAGATTTATATTAGTCTTAGGTAATAAACTAGAAATTTGGTAAGTGAAATGTTTCTCCCAGTTTTGTGGGTCATTGAGAAAATTAACAAAATGGTGACTTTTGTGCTCATGGATTGGCTGCATATGAGGCAAGGAGATAAAATTCTATTTTTTTTTGTCTTGTTTTGGGCCACACCCAGAAATGCTCAGGGATTACTTCTGGCTCTGCACTCAAGAGTCATTACTCTCAGGTCTCAGGAGACCATACGGTATATCAGGATCAAACTTTAGTGAGCTGTGTGCAAGGCAAGCACCCTACTCACTACACTATCCTCCAGTGCCTCGATGGAAAATTCTTAAAGCAGATACTGAATTATTGAAATTGAAATTAAATCAAAGCAAATCCTTGTGTTTTTACAAACATTGCCATTCAAATATTTTCTTATTCAGGTACTTAAAATTGTAATAAAAACAAAGAGGTTTCTTTCCAGGACTGAATATGTGTGTGTACATCCCTCCCACTTTTGTTTCCAGAAGGAATTAGAGTATCTGACTCCAAATAATTATGGCCTGAGTAATTTTGGTAAATGAAAACTGATTTCAAGTATTATAGTTCATTTGGAAACATGCAGGCCTTTTAAGCCATAAAACTGAATACTTTTTTTTTTTTTTTTTTTTTGGTTTTGGTCACACCCCCTGCGATGCGCAGGGGGTTACTCCTGGCTCTGCACTCAGGAATTACTCCTAGTGGTGATTGGGGACCATATGGGATGCCGGGGATCGAACCCAGTTTGGTCATGTACAAGTCAAATGCCCTCCACCTGTACTATCACTCTGGCCCCTTTATCCTACCTATGTTTGTTAATCAGAATTAGTTTGTGTTATCTAAACATAAAAAGTAATTCACCTTATTTAAATATGGAACTGGAGGGTATTTTTTACTAAGTGAAATAAGTCATAGAGGAAAGGTCAGATACCACAGCTGATTTCACTCATCGATGCTGAACCAGCATCTGGAGCAAAAGGGTGAAGGGTCATTTTGGCAGGAACAGTCAGTGTTGACCTGATGCCTCAACTTCCACAAAATGGGAAAAAGAACTGAGAGAGGGGATTGAAATTTGGACGAAGGCAAATATTAGACAAGACTAGCTGTAGTTGCCTGGATGCCTCAAGATGATGATTATTTATCCTCAGTTTACCATTCCCCCAAAATCTGACCCTTCTTCATTTAGGTTTGCAGATTAGACAGTATGCCTTAGGGGACCAGGACAGGGGGCATTTTATTGTTCTTTCTGTTACCAGTCTATATCCCAGACTCCCCTAAAGTTTGCTTCCTAATCTCTTTCTCTATAAAAATTCTTTCTTGCTACCATAAAGACAAGATGGATGCTTTTAGGACACAAATCTGCCATCTTGCAACCTACCAGATCATTAAAGTTCTTTCTCAATCCATCACTGTGTCTCTCTCATTTAATTGGCTCCCATGTTGCAGTGGAACCAAACCTTTGAAGTTACAACACCACACAGTGGAACTGTGTATGGAAGTCTCATTATAAATTTGAACATACAGGGTGCTGGAGCAATAAATAATAGAGCCAGTAGGGCACTTGCCTTGCACATGGTTGACTAGGGCTCAATCCTGGGCACTCCATATGATCCTCCAATCTCAGCAGGCATGATTTCTTAGTAAAGAGCCAAGACTAGGCCCTGAGCACTCCTGGGTGTGGCCCCAAAAGAAAAAAAAAATACAAATAAATAGATAAATGAGCATGCAGAAAGAGAACCAACTGCTTACATATCATTTGCTTCAGTCCTTGCTGAACCGTGGCCTGGGCTGCAGCTTACAATGGGCTGCTTTCTGGTTAAAGAAGAGGCAAGACCCCTCCTGGTCAGTGTCTTGAGTTTATACTGGTGGACAGACAAATAAAACAAAACTGGTCGGGGCCAGAGTGATAGTCCAGCAGGGAGGGCGCTTTGCCCTGCACGTAGCCAACCCGAGTTTGATCCTCAGCATCCCATATGGTGGCATATGTGTACTGAAAGGGTCACACTCGCCTGCTTAGAGCAAACTAGTATGATCCCTTCCTATAGTCTTCCTATAGTCTTAAGTAGCCAGGATGGTAGTCTCCTGGTAAATTCTAACTGTCCCACACTGGGTGCAGTGGATATAAAGAGGAGCTGTGCCCAATCTAGAAAACATAGAAATCTAGAAAACATAGTAGATGTATAACTCAGAAGTTATTCAATCAAGGTGACTTCTGCAACTGCCACACCCTCTAGCAGTGTTTACATAGAAGAGAGGTCTCATTAGAATGAACCTTGGCTTAAATAGATTAAGCTGGGAGTGGGCAAAACAACAAAACTCCCAGAATAGCTAAACCTGTCCTCCAACACCCCTGGACATCAAAATCCCACCCTCAGATACTGTAGCTGAATACCAGTCCAAACCATAGCCGACACATCCAGCGCCAAAACAGAGCCAGAAAAAAAGAATCAGAAAACTCAGGGGTAGTGAGGAGACAAGCCTTACATTGTTTTGAGATTCCTGCCACTGTAAGCAAAGAAGCCTTGAAGGGGAGTTTTCTTGGCACTGGTGGGCAAGTTTTTTCAGGCTGGCTCTGTGCAATGTAAGACCCAGAGCTCTGTGTTTTAGCCAAGAGAATAAGTCCAGACATCAGAGAATGGACTGGCCAAATAAGGGCCGAGCATCTGAAGAGAAAACAGGGAGATTTCTTAAGTTACTGAGCCTGTCTTCTCATGAGTAAAGAAAAAATTTCACATGAAAATTGTATCGATAAGATGACAGTGATAGGTGAGCAAAACAGCAGGCTGGTTTAAGGAGACAAAAGGCCCCCCATGTTGCTGTGGAAAGTCACCAAGGGCACGTCATCATCCCCCATTCGGCCTTGGAAGAACATCTGGGCAGGCTCAGCCCGGCAGCCTTGAAAAGTAACAGTTTCACTGCCCTTGTGTTATCTAGAAACCGCTCGGGTGCGGGCACGGCATACTGACGTTTAGAACATCCCGGGACATATCAATACAACCTGTTTGTTCAACTTGAGTGATGTCTTTCTTTGAATCATGGTCTTCTCTGAATTTAAGTTTACGTAGGTTATGATGCAAATAGTGGCTATATAATTTAAAGCTTCCCCTTTTCGGGGTCTTGCTTTGACCTGTGTGCCTGAGAGCTTGACCCCAGCTAGCTGGCTTAATAAACTCCACTTGGGGCCGGAGCAATAGCACAGTGGGTAGGTCATTTGCCTTCACGCGGCCGACCCAAGTTCAATCCCCCGCATCCCATATGGTCACCCCGAGCACCGCCAGGAGTAATTCCTGAGTGCAGAGCAAGGAGCAACCCCTGAGCATTGCCGAGTGTGACCCCCAAAAGCAAAAATATAAATAAATAAAATAAACTCCGCTTGAGCTTTGCTTTACTGGCTGGACTCTTTGTGTGGTTCGGAGCAGGGAATTATCGACCCAAGACCCTAACAATGGAACATCTTCAGATTTTGTTATAAAAGTCAGAGAGGTTTTTAAATTAGAAATCAACAACGTCCAGAAAAGTCATTCTGTGGGTCTTTAAAGGAAGCATAAAGGAAGAACTAAAAAGGGTTCATTGATTTAGGGTGCTCAAACTTTGATAGAGGAAACCTGGATTTTGGTTGGTTTGATTGAGCTCAGGGTCCAAAATATTGAATTCTGTTGACTTCAAACAAAAGCCATCAGTGATTTTGACAACAAACAAGATTTATTCAGAAACAAACTGCAGTAAAGAGTCTGGCTTAGGAAATTCATTCATGGGAATACTTGCGCTCACATCCATTGCACTCACTCTTCTTAGCCTCTGGACAACTTCCTCAGGCCCACCTAAGGGAGCTGTGAGATGGAGGTGTTCTGGGCCAGGGAGTTTTCAGATTTATGCATGCTGCGCCATGCTGTAGCCAATCCACCTCATTTGAACAGGGGTCTGAATGTTGGTCACAGCTTGTCATTTATCACCACCACCTACAGCCACGCCCTGTACACACACTATCTCTCCATGCAAGTAAAGTGTTAGTTTTGCTTCTCCAAAAGAATTCTGCCTGTCTCCTCTCTTCCTTTGGCATTCCTGACTATCGCTGGTTTGGGGTGAATATGAGTACCCCACTGCTTGCCGAAGAAAACATCCTGACTGATTCTCACACATCAAACTTTCTCCCCTTCCTCATGAATACATGACTGATCTTCTCCTTAACCTCGGGGTTCAGATATGTCATTAGGATTGGTTTGGGCACGAATCTGCCTTTAGTTCCTTTGACTCCACGGAGCTCATCACCTGAAGGTCATTTTCAAGCCTGGGTCCCTGACAAGGACTTCACCTCAGATGGAGGAATTTTCCCGAAAAAAAACCAAAGCACTGGTGCCTCTACTTTACACAGTATCACAGAAATGATTCCATGGAGTTTAGTAAAGTTGGCAAAAGTCTTTAGCTACTCTGCATGCTGCTTTGCAATTTCCATAACTGTGTTTAGACACCTATGATGCTTTGAAGGGCTTTGAATGTACCTTCTGCCATGGTCACACTTTGTGCTAGTGTTTCAGAAGTATCTCTTTCATTTTCTTTGGCTCTAAGTGTGTGAAACACATTCCCCTTACATATGGCTACCTCTCACAGAAGGCAACTGCAGTTCATGTTTAAAGGTATCAATGTATCATCTTATAGTTTCTGCATATGTGGAACCCAGATGACCCTAATTGTTCACTGCTGAAAGCACCCTATCATAAGATGTAAATGGTTGAACCTCATGTCAACTATAGAAGGAAAGTCGAGCATTCTTCCCAATATCTCTCAAAATATCCATGGGACAGGGATGAGGGGTGTTGGAGAATGGAGTCTGTTGACATTTTCAGGCTCATTAGAATCCAGCCCATGGGGCTGGAGAGATAGTATAAGGAATAAGGCACATGTCTTGCATGTAGCCAACCCCAATTCTATCCCCAGCACTACCTAGATCCATAAACATTGCAAAATGAAGTCCTGGAGGGACTCTCAGCAACATGAGGTGACCCAGGTGATCCCTAGAACTGCATCCTTGAGCAAAAAATTTCTGGAAGGGACCCCAAGATTTCCTGAGCAACACTTGGGTGTTAAAGGACGTGTCCTAGTGAACTCTGGGTTTCTGCAGCTCAAAGCCATTCGCATCACCTGGAGGCAGGTGCTTATGCTAATCAGGTCCCTCTTGTGCAAATCACAATAGGAGACTGAGGGCAGGATTGGAAGAAGCGGTTTGATTTTAATAACTCTTGGAATAACGTTATATTTCTATCATGATTTCTATGCCAGCTAGTTGTGGAACTTTTCTCATAACTCCCAAGGACACCACGTGGGATATCTAAAATTTACCAGGAGGAAGCCTGGCCATTTTGGATCCTCCGTTTAGAAATGGCTCTGCTAAGATCAAGGAAGGAGCCATGCTAAGTTTGCCTCCGGGCAAGTGAAATGACTCTCCATAAAACTAAGGGCAGAGCACTCAGAATTACTCTGGAGCAGAATAGAAATGGACCTTGTGGGTGTTTGGAGATAAACATCTGCAAGAAGTTCATGGTCTGAAATCATAATGTCATTTCCCTATGTTTATATATCCTGAGATGCTTTTGTTCTTTGGTGTTTTTCCTCTCCACAGTGCTTTGTATAAAATCAACCTGGGAAGGGGCGGGAGCAATAAATAGCACAGCAGGTAAGGCATTTGCCTTGCACGTGCCTGACCCGGGTTCCTTCCCCAGCATCCCGTATGGTCTCCCAAGCACTGCCAGGAGTAATTCCTGAACTAAGAGTCAGGAGTAACCCCTGAGCATTGCCAGGTGTGACCCAAAAAAAAAAAAAAAGATTGACCTGGGAAGCAGGGACTCAGCCATGGCATTAGCTTATGTGTGGAGCTGAACTAACACTGTGGCCTAGCAGCATCTGCTCCTGAAGCTGGCTTTTGTTTGTTTGTTTTTTGGTGATGCAGCCCTGGTGGTGAGGAAGTTTTTTGTCTCCCTGGCCTTTGACGGGTTTGGGGGATAAAAGGTGCTGGGAAGGTGATAGGCGTCCTTCTTGGTAGAAGACCTCAACCTGAGCACAGGGTCGGAGGTCGGCCAGAAGCTAGAGGTCTGGGAGGTTCCCCATTTTGGATTGCAGTAGCAGAGTTTGCTTAATTATTGGTGATAAGTAAGGCCTTTTGGAACTGTGCTGAATTTGTGGTATGATCATCTGTCGCTGGTCCTTGAAGTAAAAGGGAACTCATTCCTTGATACTGTTGGGGACTCCAGCCTTCCCCTACACTTGGGAACCTCCTAAAGTGAATGAAATGAAATGAATGAATGAATGAATGAATGAATGAATGAATGAATGAACGAAGCGAATGAACAAACAAATGAACAAATGAATGGATGGACAGGCGGATGGATGGCGGATGGATGATGGATGGACAGATGGACCCGGATGGACGGATGGATGGATGTATGGATGGATGGATGGATGGATGGATGGATGGATGGATGGATGGATGGATGGATGGATGGATGGATGGATGGATGGATGAAATATAGGCCCTTGCCAGAGCAGTGTGGGGATAGAAGGATAAGTTCATTAAAAACACTCTGGATTCTGTCATCTTGAGAGTTCTGAGGAGGGAAACCAGAAAACATAAAACATTTAAAACAGAAGCAATACTTATTCACTATACTGTTTTTCCTAGTTGCAAAGTGATAGTCACTTGAAAAAAACTGTATTTACTCTCTTTTAAAACTTCTTTCTTCCCTCCCTCCCTTCCCTTCTTCTCTCCTCCCTCCCTTTCTTTTCCTTCCCTCTTCTCTCTCTCTCTCTCTCTCTCTCTCTCTCTCTCTCTCTCTCTCTCTCTCTCTCTCTCTCTCTGTCTCTGCCACACCCAACAGTGCTCAGTACTCAGAGATCACACATGGAGGGCTGGGGAGGATGCAGGGGACCATATATGGTGCTGGGGATCCCACCCTGCACCCACCCTGCAGCACCCACCCTGCAGCAGCTTTTTACTCAATCCGGCCCAGGTATGCTGGTCCAGAGCCTCTCAGACATGGGGCAGAGCTGTTCCTTGCTCTCCCTGTGCCCAGCCATTCATGAGGCAGTCGGGAGGCATGGCGGGTTCTAGTCCTGGCCCACCACCTCGGCAGAGCCTCACAACAAGCCAGACCACCCCGCTCTCACTTCCACGGGCGCCGCCATTTTCCACATCCGGACTTCCCTCTCGTCAGAACTCCACCCAGCAGACCAGCCCATCACAGCCCGGTTGTCGCGGCCGCTTGGGGCCTCGCGGTTCATCAATAAATGCTTTATTTGGAGGTGTTTAAAGAGTTTGCCTCCCACTCGGCAAGCCTGGCAAGCTTCTCGTGTTGTATTTGATATGCCAAATTCCAGTAACAATTATATTAGGTCATTCCCATGATCTAATATAATGGTTTGAGGCTCTTTATGTTCCTGTAGCAAGCCTATGCCCCTGGCTCTACTGGCATGAGACAGGTCATATGGAGATATTACTGGTGCCCGCTCTAGCAAATAGGTGATCAACGGGAAGATCGTGATCCCACCCAGGGCAGCCGCATGGAAAGAACAAAAGAGTCCTGACTGCTGTACTATCTTTCCAGCCCCTAAACATTTCTTTTCATTCCTTTTTTAAAGATGCCACCTGTAACTCAGTCCTGATTTCTGGTCCAGATTCACTGGGTCAAGGACCATGAGTTGTGTCTGCCCCCCCACCTACAGAACCTGGGCGAGAGAGGTCAAGTGCTTCCTTGCACGCTGCTGACCCCACTTGGATTCTCACTTCAGACCCAGGAATGAGTCTGAGCACAGAATAGTCCACAGCTGGTTGTGGCCCCAAAACAAAACTAAAACTGAAAATCCAAGACAAACCACTTTGCTGAGTCACAAGATTCCTAAGGACAGGGCTAGTGGGTTTGTCCAGCTTTTCCATTTCCCTCTGGCTCAAGATTGATGACTGTCAGGTTAGAGCAAGCAGATCCCAGAATGCGGGAATGATGTAGGCAGGCAGACAGGGAAGGGCCCCACTTTCTGGGAATAAAACCAACAACTCCAAGGTTGCAAAGGCCCATTTTGAGAAACAGGAACTAAGGCCTGATAATGCTTCCTCTGGAGCCAAGAGACCCAGGAAAGGCTGGACACCCACTCCAAAGCTCCAGCAGGAACAAAGGACAGGAAAGGAATTTCAGAGAAGATCATCCTCTGTCCCAGCACTGCCCCCTTGGTAACGTCTTAGCAATGGACTCTTACCTGGGTAGAAGCCCCACGTGGAGCAGCTTGGGAAAATCCTATAAAAGCCACCTTGGACAAAGGGAAGGGCACATATGCTGCCCGAGCCCATGAGCTGCTTGAGCCCATGTGGCAGAAGGTGCCCGGGCACATGAGTCACCCACATCTCCCTTCTTGAGACATGTACTCTCTCTCTCCCACCCTTCTCTCCTCCTTCTCCTTTTAAAACATCTCCATAATAAAATCTGTTTTTACTCGCTGCTCATCTCCTCCTGAAATTCTTCTTCAGAGAGGCAAAGATAAAAACCTGCAAAGCCTGGGTAAGGCCTAGCCCTCCCAGAGGGTCCTGGGTGGCAGCGGTGGATTGGGAGAAAGTGACTGTCTCCTCCCGCCTCACATAATCCACCCATGGGGCCCACCTACATCAGGGAGACTTTCCAAGGGCCTCTGTGGCAAATGCGGTTTTAAGTAATTGGTTTTCTAGCCCCTGAACTTGTTAAAACTGGCTGTGAGGGCAGGAGAGATGTACAGGAAGTAAGACACTTGGGAAAGAGGAAACCTCAGTTTACTCTCACCAGTGGCTCTGAGCAGTCCTGTTTTGTGCAGGAGGGAGATTATACATTTTGACCTGCAGATTCTTGGGCTTTTTCTGATAAACAGGGAGTTAATAATTGTCCATCATAACATTCTGCCCAGAGGATGAGATAATGGGAAATACCTAAGACAAATGGCCAGGCAGGATCTGTTGGATGCTGCATCCTCTCTCATTTGTGAAGATCCTAATTTCCATTTAAAAGGGTCTGCAGGCCGGGAGCAATAACACAGCGGGTAGGGCATTTGCCTTGCTGCGTGCCTGACCTGGGTTTGATCCCTGAGTAATTCCTGAGTGCAGAGCCAGGAGTAACCCCTGAGCATTGCCAGGCGTGACCCCAAAAGCAAAAATAAATAAATAAAAGCATCTGCAGGAAAACCCATATCTCTAACTTCCCTGCATTCCCTGTAACACAACGACCCAATTTTCCTATAAGAACTCCACAAAAATTAACTTAGTCCTATACTAAGTTCCTCCCCACTAGGGGAGCTTCTTTGCTACTTTCCAATAAACTTTTCTGCTTTCCAACTCTGAGTCTGAGCAACTTTATTATTCAATATTTTCATTCTGAGCATCTATATTATTCAATAATCTATATTTTTTAAATTATTGAATAATAATTATTATGAGTCTAAGCATCTTTATTATCCAATGTTTTCAAATGTTGAAGAACCTGGGAATCGCGAATGAACACAGAGACCGTGGCCGCTGCAATGCTTCACCTGCGTCATTTACCTGCCGGCACTGGACCCTGGTCTGATCTCCGGCACCATATATGGTCCCATATGGCCACGAGTGATCCTTGAGCACAGAGCCAGGAGTAAGCCCTGAGAACTGCCTTGAGTGGCCAAAAAACCAAACAACAAACAAAACAAACCTGGCCCTGATCTGACTCTTCCGTCTCCTTCTACAGACTCTCCTCACCCTTAGCTTGGATCTCATCAGAGTGTTTTGCCCGGGGGTGTAAAGTTACAAGACTCTCTGGTAACTTCAGACCTTATTATCAAAACTAATATATTTGTTCTGTTTGTGTCCAGGCTATGCCAATAGTTTTCATAATGCTAATTTTATAATAAGAACAATGTTACCTCTTAGATTTCTAGGATCTTAGGAAACAATACATCTATATTTTAAGCTTATATTTTTGTGGATGATGTAGGCAGGTAGATGGGAGAGAGCCCATGGCAAATGGAATTCCTAAAACGAAATAAAACCAACAATATGAAGGCCGGAAAAACAACAGCTGGAGAAGCAACAGCCCACCTTGAAAATCCCACAGGCACCAGAGGCCTGCACCTAGCCCATGAGGCCCTGAGAAGAATGAACCCCTTCACGGAAACAAAGGACAGGAAAGAAATTTCAAAAGACCGTCCAACACCTCCTCCTTGACAACTTTTTTCTTTGTGACAATACCTGACTCTCATCTCCTGGTCCTTCAAACCCCAGGTCAAGGCAACCTGAAAATCCATATAAAAGCCAGCCTTAAAGACCAGACAGGCCTCTCTGAGGTCACTCGTGAGAATGTTACTGTCCCTCTCTCTTTCTCTCTCTCTTTCTCTCTCTCACACCCTCCTTAAATACTCCATAATAAAATCTATTTTACTTCACTGCTCATCTACCCCTAAAATTCTTTTTTTCCAAGGAGTACAAAAAGAAACTTGAAAACTCCTGGGTAAGGCCTAGAACTGACTTTCCAGCAAAGAGCAATTCCTCTCTCAGCCTGAGCCCATGGCTCCCTGGAGAAATCGGGTGGAGGGGATCAACTCCCCGTGCCTAGAGACCAAGCGGGCATCCGGTGTGGCTTGATGGCCACCTCGTGGGGCTGGCGGGGCTCTGGCTGGTTCGTGCAGGGGCTCACTGCAGATCTGGTCAGTCTCTAGCAGCCAGCAGGTGCTGGGGGTAGAGGTGCATCGCGAGAAAGGACCGTCTCTCTCCGTCCTGCATCACATAAGTCATCCGTGCCCCCATTTGAAAGAGGTATAAATGATTGTAAAATACCTTTAGGGTAAAGGTATGTCATATTATCACAAGGTAATATTTTTATTTTATCAGCTATAGGCTATCACTGCTTACTATTATAAACTCGTTCAACAATTTAATTTTTTTCTGAAGGTGTTAGATACCTATTTGAAAATGAACAACAATTGCATAATTTT
This sequence comes from Cryptotis parvus, assembly GCA_021461705.1. Lineage (NCBI taxonomy): Eukaryota > Metazoa > Chordata > Mammalia > Eulipotyphla > Soricidae > Cryptotis > Cryptotis parvus. Next base: position 16,441 of record JAJIBD010012169.1, read on the forward strand.
CCATAAATTCTTTTTTGGGGTACTTAAAACCCAAACAGGAACAAACCAACTGGCTGACCTTTCCCGGGTTTGCCTGTACGCCCTCTGCTGGTGAACTGTATTTCTGCTTCTGTAAAGGCAACGTGGTCCTTGCTGCTGTCCCAGCTGGGTGAGTCTCTGCAGTGGCCTAACTTGGGGCGCGTTGAACGACAGTTCACAGCACCCCCGAAGCACAGTCCCTCTGGTCAGACCGCTGCAGCGGAATTCCCTGCAGTCTGTTGTACGCGATCTAGCCATCTTACACCATGTCCTTTACAGAATGACCTCAAGAGGGCGTTCTAGCCCTGGAGATACTGTGGCTCCAAAAAGAGCAATAATGTTGGAGTGAAAATCTCAAAGCTGTGTCTGTTATTTCTTATGTACAAGTCACTTAATTTTATTTATTTATATTTTTTGGGGGTGGGTTACTCCTGGCAGTGGTCAGGAGACCATATGGGATGCCAGGGATTGAACCCAGGTCAGCTGCTTGCAAGGCAACCGCCTACCCGCTGTGCTATCACTCTGAGTGTGAGTCACTCTAAAGGCCTCTAAGTGAATTCACTCGCTTGCCTTCTAGGTAGGAACCGCTGAGGCTCCCATGTGGCAGAAGAGGTGAAGAACAGTATCTAAGGTCACAAGAGGGGCATGAAGACATAGTACAGCAGGTAGGGTGGTCCTGGCCCACCCAGCACAGTCCCCTGAGCCCCAGGAGTGATGCCTGAGCATAGAGCCAGGAGCACCTCTGGGTGTGGCCCCAAACAAAAACAACAAGAATCAAAAGTCACACAAATGTAGTGCAACCCACAATGTGTAAGAGAAGGGGAGAGAGAGAGAGAGAGAGAGAGAGAGAGAGAGAGAGAGAGAAAAGAGATAAAGAACCTGCCATTTAGGCAGGCTATGGGAGGGGAGGGAATTGGGGACATTGGTGGTGGGATATGGGCACTGGTGGAGGCGGGTGCTGGAACACTATGTGACCGAAACCTCTAAACATGAACAACGTTGTAATTGTATACCTCACGGTGGTATAATAAAATATTAATTTAAAAAAAGTCACAAAAGGGACTAGAGGGAGGGAGGGAGGGAGGAGAGAGAGGGAGGGAGGGAGAGAGAGAGAGGGAGAGAGGGAGGGAGAGAAGGAGAGAGGGAGGGAGAAAGGGAGGGAGAGAGGGGAGGGGAGGGAGAGGAAGAGAGGGAGGGAGGGACCCGGGACAGGTCCTGGCCTGTGCCCCAGGCTCTGCCACAGCTGCCTCTACGCTCTGTCACCCTCGCAGAACAGAATGTGAAAATACAGGCAAAAGACCCAAATCTCTGTCCTGTTGTTCCTCACAGACACTCTGCCAATGTTGTGTGTGTGTGTGTGTGTGTGTGAGAGAGAGAGAGAGAGAGAGAGAGAGAGAGAGAGAGAGAGAGAGAGAGAGAGAGATCTTCTGCCATGATCTCATGACACTCGGGAGTACAACAGGTTCTCTTGGCCCTTTACTTCTCCAAGTTGTACCCCAGCAGGAAGTGGGCAGACATCACTGCTTTTTTTTTTTTTTTTCTGTCATGCGGCTTCTAGAGTTTTCTCTGCTAAGGTCAGTTCAAAGAAAGAAAGAGTAAGGAACCCCTTTCTCCAAGCTCTTTCTGCCTCTACTACTGAAACATAAATTCCTGAGCATATTATTCTGTTTGGAAGCTATTTCCTTCTTGGTACACTCTTTCTGCTTTCATGTTAGAGCTGAGAGTTCTGACTGGACTAATTGCTGTTGGAGCCAACTGGTCTGTTTCTACCGACCGTTTCAAGTCTTTGCCTTGTTTATGCGGCTCCCTCACACTGTTAGAGTCCTCGGTGTCTTTTTCTTACCCAGCTCAGGATCAGCTCTGCTTTTTGATGGGGGTCACGTGTTCCATCCATCTGCTCTGCTGCTGGCATTTTCATTATTAGACCTTTGATTTTATTTCATCTTCAATACAGCTTCTATTTTCCATCTTAATTTGCCTTCTCGGTAATTTATTACATTTTATCTTTGTGTAGTTGTCTCCTGATCTACTGTATGTTGCTCTGGGAGAGGCGCATCCTCCCCACCCCTTAGATCAGTGCCCAAACGGGTGCTGCTGAGCAGTGCATGGCACCAGTAGTCTCCAGTGCGAGGGGGCACTTCCTATGTGTCCACCTAAAGGAGGCTGATTTCTAGGGGATAAACAGTATTTTTTTTTCTGGAAAGGAGGTTGTGGTTAAATGAGTCTGGGAACCTCTGTGGCCGACCTGGGTTCTATCCCGGCATCTCATATGGTCCCTCGAGGCTCCTACAGGAGTGACTCCCTGAGCGAAGAGCCAGGAGTAACCCCTGAGCATTGCCGGGTGTGACCCCAAAAGCAATAGATAGGTAGATAGGTAGGTAGACAGACAGACAGACAGACAGACAGACAGACAGACAGACAGACAGACAGACAGACAGACAGATAGATAAGAGCAGATGCTTAAACAATAGGAACAGGGACCTACAGACATCTCAGCGGTGAGCTGAGCTGCCTTGGTCTGCAGATGTCTCCTTGTAGAGTGGGAGGTCAAAACGGGCTGGAAACGGAAACGGTATTAAGTACAGGTCACATTTAAAGGACAGAGAATTAGGAATAATCTTTCCAAGGGAAAGTCAGGAATTTGTGAAAGTGTTGTATTTTGAGCCACCAAAACATTCCATTTCACTAATTCATTTTTTTTTCCTTTGTGGGTCACACCCAGCAATGCTGAGGGGACATTCCTGGCTCTGCACTCAGGAATTGCTCCTGGTGGTGCTCAGGGGGGATCAAATCCGGGTCGGCCAAGTGCAAGGCAAACGCCCTACCCGCTGTGCTATCGCTCCAGCCCCACACTAATTCATTTTTTAAACTCTAGCTTGTTGCTAATGTATTCATTACACTTCCAATCTTAATAATTTCTAGAAGTTTGTTCTGTCAGACATGCCTGGTCTGTGCTGGAGAGGGCTGGAGGGCCAGCACAGTGGATAAGGTGCCTTCCCACACCTGAGCTCACCTGAGTTGGACCCCAGGCCCCAGAGCCCATCAGGAGAGAGCCTGGAACACTGCAGGTGTGGCAGAAACAGCCCCCTCCTGCCCGCGCCAAAAGCCAGGTAGTTTTCATTTCCCTTATTCTGTGGCAAATTTTTCACAGAAAAAATTGGTCCTAATGATTTATTTTTTAAAGTATGAAAACATATTCATTGCATATTCAGAACTTAGAGTTTGTGCACTTGATTCCACTGTTGTTTCTTATAAAGTCATCGCAACTCATTACAAAATATCTATTATGACAAAATTTGTACTAGAATTTTGTATATGTAGAAACCAGACTTATTTGAGGGTTTATTCCTTCCAGAATTTACCTCTGCTTTAGGGGCGCTACGTCCTACTAACTTAGGGAATTTATACATTTATTTTAAGTAAATATTCAATGTGAAAATACATTTAACTCAATAAATTTTTAATAAGTTAATTTTTTTTTAAATATTTTATTACACCGCCATGTGATATACAATTACAAAGATGTTCATGTTTGGGTTTCCGTCATACAGTGTTCCAGCACCCATCCCTCCACCAGTGCCCATTTCCCAACACCAATGTCCCCACTTCCCTCCCCTCCCCAGCCCGCCTCTATGGCAAATTCTTTATCTCTTCTCTTACACATTGTGGATTGCAATACATACATTCAGAGATCATCATGTATATCTTTTTTCCTATATTCAATGCTCAGTTCTAGACTGGTATTATCATTTTTGACAAATATTAGCACACTGTTCTCTTCTCTGTCCTACCCAACCACTGATTCCCACATGTTTGTGGAAGATTCCACCTTTTTTTTTTATTGAAAGATGCTATGTAGAGCTTTGGTTCTACAGTGTTCCAACACGCACCCTCCGCCCAAACCCATCTCCCATCACCAATGTCCCCACCTCCCTCCCGCTCCGCACCTCAACCACTTGGCGAGTTCTGTATGTCATTTCTTTCCTCTTTATATCTCCTTCCCAACAAACTTTCCTGCTCTTCGTTGACTGCAATGCATTAAAAGACATTACTGTTTCACTATTTTTAGTGGAGCGCGGCGCTTGCGGCCTGCGTGACCTGGGCTCGAACTGGCTTTGCTCTGTTGATCTGGTCTGAGGCAGTTTCGCAGCGTCCGGACAGCAAAAATGGTGGCTAGTGTGGGGTGGGTGAGTCTCATCCGGCTGCTTCCGGGACCCCTCAGAGGCGACGGGCCCACTCCCAAAACCCATCTGCCCTCCTCGGGGTTCCATGGTCAGCTAGGCCCGGGCGCAGGCCGAGCGCCAGCCTCCCCCAGCCGTCCGTGAGGCCCTGTGCTGGCCCGTGGGCAGCTCGCCGCTAATAAGTTAATTTTAACATGGAGGTTTTGGATTATACCAATAGAATGGATTCCGGTCGGAAATCCATGAGGAGTCATATTATAATATGATATAATATATGTTTGGAATTCGAGGCGGTCTCGAATTGGGGGCTCGACCCTCGGGAGGCGGTGGCCACGCCTGGCCTGTTTCATAATATCACGAGTCTGATTAGAGGGTTCTAATCAGATTGAGTAAATATAATGTTTGGACTATGTTCTGTTTGTTTTTAAAGGAAGTCGCCTCCATCCCCTTCCTCCTCATTCCAGGCTGAGCCCTAAAAGTGGTATATTTTCAGCCAGTTTTGCTAAGGCTCTATTTAAACTGTCTCCATCAACATATACGTGTGTTATCTCTTCCTGCCTGCAAATTCTAAGCCAGTGCCTTTATTATTTTGCCCCATCCGTCCTCTCTTGCTGGGCAGGCGCAGTTCTTTCTTTAACTAGTAAGCAATATTGACGTGGAGAGCAAGCTTCCGGGCCCTGGCTACACCCGCTGAGCCTGGGGGCGAAGCGGATCATCAGGCGGCGACCGCCTGGGGTAGGAGCTGTGGGGTAGGGGGCGGCGGGAATGCAGGGAGGCGCGAGTCCCGGCCCGGCTCGGCTCTGCGCGAGGCGGGACGAGGTTAAGGGCGGGCCGCGGCGTTACGGGCCGCAGCGGGCGCACCTCCCGCCTCCCGGGCGCTCCCCGAGCTCGAGCGCGCCCCCTGCGGGCCGCCCGCAGCAACAACGGCCTCTCGCAGGCGCCGGCGCGGGAAGCGCAGAGAGCGGGTCGGGGCGCGCGGGCGGGCCGCTTCCAGACCTTGCAGAAAGGCGGGTTGCTCTTTCGTGACTCTTGAAGTCGGCCTGGCCGCCGCTCTGGGGCAAGCGAGGGGAAAAACAAAATACCAACCCTGACCCCGACGTGACTTGAACACGCAACCTTCTGATCTGGAGTCAGACGCGCTACCATTGCGCCACGAGGTCACACCGAGCAAACGAGTCCGCGTCGTTAAAGACCTCGCTGCGCCGGCCAGGCCCGCGCTCGCGGCCGCGGGGTGGATCCTCTCCTCGGCGCGCGGCGCACGTTCCCCGCGAAGGAGCCGCGGCGCCGGCGTTTCCGCGCTCAGCGCTTCTCGGGCGGCGGGGCGTGAGCGACGCCGCACACTCGGGCCCGCTGCAGGACGGGAGCCCCCAGGGTGCGAGGGGCGCGGAGAGGGGGGCAGGCCCGGCCGGCGGCTGGAGCGAGGACGGGGAGGCGGTCTCGAATTTGGGGCGCGACCCTCCGGCTGCCGGGCGGCGCTGGAGGCCGAGGACGCGCCTCGCAGCCGGGCCCGCGCGCACGTCGCGGCCTTGGTGCCGGTTTGGGTCCGCGGGTCGAGCAGCCGCCGCCACCTGGGCTAAGGCGCAGCCTTGCGGCTGCCTCCGTGAAATAAACGCATTAACTATCACTATCACTATCACTATCTTCCCGTTCATCATCTATTTGCTCGAGCGGGCACCAGTAATATCTCCATATGTCCCGTCCCATGCTAGTAGAACCCAAGGGCATCCGCTTGCTCCAGGAACATAAAGAGTCTCAAACCATTATATAAGGTCATGGGAATGACCTAATATAATTGTTACTGGTATTTGGCATATCAAATACGACACGAGCAGCTTGCCAGGCTCTGCCGTGCAGGTGGCATACTCTTGTAGTCACCTCTGAATAAAGCATTTATTGATGAACCCTCTAAGTAATCACTTGAAGAAAAGGCAGATGGGCCACAGTACTGAAGTACCTTGCCTGTGAGTAACTTACGTGATTTCCAACAATATATCATTGGCCAGAATCCAGGACAACACCAAATATTCAAGAGAGGAAGGACATTTGGAAAAGGGCATAAATATTTAAGAAGCAGCAACAAACTCTCCTACAACTCTTCAATTATTTGGAAAATTGAAGAATACAGAACAGAATAAAAAAAAGAAATACTCTAGACAGCTCTTATTTTTTTCTTTTTTGGGTCACACCCGGCGATGCTCAGGGGTTTCTCCTGGCTCTGCACTCAGGAATTACTCCTGGCGGTGCTCGGGGACCATATGGGATGCCCGGGGATCGAACCGGGCCTGCATGGGCCGGCCGTGCAAGGTAAATGCCCTACCCGCTGGGCTGTCGCCCGCCCCACTTATTTTATTTTTTAAAGATTTAATTGCTTTTATTTATTATTATTATTATTATTATTATTATTATTATTGGTTTACTTTTTTTGGGTCACACCTGGCAATGCTCAGTGGTTATTTCTGGCTCTGCACTCGGGAATTACTCCTGGAGGAGTAACACATTAAACGCTACGGAAAGAACCTGAGAGTCGGAGCAGGACCTGCTGGAGGAACGTCAGAGTCCGGCCGGCGCTGGCCTGCACACGCCCAGCGTGACTGCACAGACGCCTCCGACCTTGCGTGGGGAGCGGAGCACCTCCAAGGCCCCTTTGCCGGGTGGCCCCATGGAATTTCCACGATGTCACTATTAAACTTCATATATTGTTGTCTGCGCGATTTTATTAATATGCACTTATATGTGATACATTTGATCACCGCAGTAGTAGAGTGGGTGCACTTGCCTTGCACCCACTGGCCCTGGTTCCCCATCACCACATGTGCCTGCCGGGAGTGACCCTGAGCACAGATCCAGGAGTAAGCCGTGAGCACTGCTGGGTTTGGCCTCCAAAACGAATTTAAAAAATTGGAATAAAATCTAGTAAGTGCGTAAATATAACGTAAAAAGCAATTTAAAGGCATCCACCTGGTCTCTAAGAACATCAGGAATTCAATGTTAATTCGGTAAAAAAAAGCTCCACCCGGCTAAGCACTCCTGAGACAAAAGGGCCCCAGTAAAGTGGGAGGAAGCTGAGGCTCGTGGGGAAACCTGGGGACTGAGGGGAGGGCTCGCTCCGCGCTGTCCACCTGTGAGCACTTCCACAGTTGCACGGGAAAGGAGTCCGGGGCCACCTGTGAGTCTGCGGGCGGTGTGGGAGAACAGCAGCAGCGCTCTGGGCTGGGGAGTCACTGATCTGACCCCCAACGCTGTTAGAGCAGCAGGGGGCCGGCAGACTAGCCCCAGGCCTGATGACAGGAACCTCTCCCCCAAACCAGAGATTGCTGCCTCCTAGGATAGAGCAGTGGGTGGGGCACTTGCCTTGCACGCAGCAGACCAGCTTGGGTCGCCCGGTGTGACTTCTCAGCACAGAACCAGGGTTAAGCACTGAGCATTGCTGGATGTGGCCAAAAACAAACAGAAAATACCTTGTTGCATTTTTTTTTTTTTTTACATCACACCCAATGATGCTCAGGGACTCTGCTCTCAGGAGTTACTGCTGGTGGTTTTCATGGCATATGGCATGTGGCATGCCGGGCATCAAACCCAGGTCAGCCTCCTCATGGTAGATGCCCTACCCACTGAGCTATGGCTCCTGCCTTGTTGCTTTTAATGTCCCAGGGTTAAATTGAATTACGCAGTGGGGCCCTCAGAGGGATGCAGGATTGGGGGACTTGAGAGATGTGCTTCCAGGCTTTCTGCCCCTGCTTCCTCTTGAGACCCTCCAGCCCTGGTCATGCCTTAACACTGAGGAAGAACCCGACCTTCCCTGCTGATGAGGAGTCCAAACCCTCTGCAAAGATTTCCTCGTGACAAGGAAAAATCCCAGTGATGTTTGGTTCAGGTAACGCCTGTGGTCTGTCATGCCCAGGCTCTGCCGTGGGGTATGGCCAGTCCTGTAGACTGCAGCAAGGGATGGGGTCAGATGAAGGGATTAATGCTTTTTTTGGGGGTGACACCCGGCGATGCTCAGGGTTTTCTCCTGGCAGTGCTCGGGAACCATATGGGATGCCTGGGATCAATGCCGGGATCGATGCCTGAGATCAAATCCGCATATCAAATACGACACGGGTAGCTTGCCAGGCTCTGCCGTGCAGGTAGCATACTCTTGTAGTCATCTCAAAATCCAGCATTTATTGATGAACCGCATGGCCGCAGAGGGCCGCGGGCTGTGATAGGCTGGTCTGCAGGGTGGAGTTCCTGACGAGAGGGAAGTCCAGATGTGGAACATGGAGGCCCTCATGGAGTGGCGGGTCGTCTGGCTTGTTGTGAGGCTCTAGGCTGGATTAAAAAAGACTGCTGCAGGATGGATCTTGATGAGCCGAGCTGTGATAGGCTGGTCTGCTGGTGGAGTGCTGATGAGGGGGCAGTCCGGATGTGGAAAATGGAGGCCCTCATGGAGTGGCGGGTCGTCTGTCTCCATTTATAGCAGTTTAACAATAACTCACATCCTTCGGACCAACTTGTCTCCATTTATAGGTAAATTTCATAACTTTATTTTCCCAACAGCTGCATCGTGTTCCATTGTGTAGATGTACCAAAGTTTCTTTATCCAGTCATCAGTTCTCGGGCACACTGGTTGTTTCCAGATTCTGGCTATTGTGAATAGTGCTGCTATGAAAATAAAAGTGCAGATAGTGTTTCCACTGTGTGTTTTTGGCTTCCCAGGGCATATTCCCAGGAGTGGTATGGCTGGGTCAAAAAGAGCTCAATTTCTAGTCTTTGGAGAAATGTCCATATTGTTTTCCAGAAAGGTTGTACAAGTCGACATTCCCACCAACAATGTATGAGAGTCCCCTTTTCCCCGCATTCACGCCAGCACTTGTTGCTTTTACCCTTTTGGATATGGGCCAGTCTCTGTAGTGTGAGGTGATATCTCATTGTTGTTTTGATTTGCATCTCTCTGATGATTAGTGATGATGAGCATTTTTTCATATGCCTTTTGGCCATTTGAATGTCTTCCTTGTCAAAGTTTCTGTTCATCTCTTCTCCCCATTTTTTAATGGGGTTGGCTGTTTTCTTCTTATAAAGTTCTACCAGTGCCTGGTATATGCTGGATATTAACTCCTTATCAGATGGGTATTGGGTGAATATTCTTTCCCATTCAGTGGACTGTCTTTGTATCTTGGTCACTGTTTCTTTTGAGGTGCAGAAGCTTTTTAGTTTCATGTAGTCCCATATGTTTATCTTTGCTTCTAGTTGCTTTGTTAGTGGTATTTCACCTTTGAAGATGTCTTTAGCTTCAATGTCGTGGAGGGTTTTTCCTATATTTTCTTCAATGTACTTTATGGATTCAGGTCTGATATTGAGATCTTTAATCCATTTGGATCTGATTTTTGTGCAAGGTGTGAGACACAGGTCCAAATTCATTTTTTTACATGTAGCTGTCCAGTTTTCCCAGCACCACTTGTTGAAGAGGCTTTCCTTATTGGAGTATTCTTATTGCGATTTCTTTTTAGCTGGTACCCTACGGGCCTCCTGAATCTGGGAGCAAGTGTTCTTTAGTTCCGGGAACTTCTCAGCAATGATGGCTTTGACAGTTTCTTCTTCATCAGGGTTTTCTTCTTGCCCTTCTGGGACCCCAATGATCCATACGTTATTCCTTTTGGCTTCATCCCGATTATCTCTTGTCTGTTCATTAATAGTGAGTCTTTTTTTCCCCATCTTCTGCTGTTGTCTAGAGAATCTTTGGACTTCATCTTGGAGATCACTAATTCCTTCTTCAGCAGTTGTTACTCTGCTATGGAGGCCTTCAGTGTGTTCTTTCATTTCATTTACCACATTTTTAATATCTATCATTTCTGCTTGTATTTTGGTCTGCATTTTCCCTCATTTCTGCTCTCATGTCCTCTTGTATTTTATTGATTTGTATTGATTTTTGTATTCCATTGCCTCTTTGAGTTCCTTATGCATCCTTAACAATTCCTTCCGAAATTTCTATCAGAGAAATTATATAGGTCATCATTATTGCTTGTTTATATGAGCTAGTGACTTCACTCACTGAGCTTGATGGAATTCTGCATTGCTTTACCATTACAACTATTGTAGGTTGTGATTGTGTGTTCTTGGGTGTCTAGATAGTACAGTTAGTAGGTGTCTGGGTAGTTTGCAGAGTTTCGGATGGGTGGCAAGGAATGTAGGGAAAAATGTTCACTGGTACCTCATATAAGATAAATAGTAAGTAGTTCACGATATGCTAATGTGTCCACACAGTTTTGAATTTTGGGATATGGGTGGGTGGTTCCACAGGCGGCTCAGGGGTCCACACACCTGGTATCGGGATAGGAGCCATTTGCGGAAGCTTAGAGGAAGTAGTCTGGCGGAGGGTCTGGGGCTCTGTGTGCCTTGGCCAGTTGGTGAAAGTTCCAGGGCCTTTTCACTGGGGCTGGGCACACAACCTTCTCCTTTGGCTACAAAAAATTGTAGCTGCTATTTGCTGGGTTGGTGATTAACTCAGCTAAAATCAAGGCCCTGTTTTGTTTTTGTTTTTTTTTTTTTTGTTTTGTTTTTTTGCTTTTTGGGTAACTTCTGGCAGTGATCAGGGGACCATATGGGATGCCGGGAATTGAACCCAGGTTGGCTGCATGCAAGGCAAATGCCCTTCCTGCTGTGCTATCACTCTGGCCCCTCATGGTCCTGGCTTCCATGTCTATATTCTCAATAGCTATGGGCTGCAAAGGACTCAAGAGAGCTTTCATGCAAAGCCTAGGAGGGGCTCCTGTCCAGCCATGCCTGTTCCAGGATCTGACAGAGGCCCCCATGGAGATACCCCCAACAGCAGCCGTCGAGTCCTGACTACCTTGTGCAGACTGCACTGATAGCTCAGCTATCTGTTGATGCTCACCTCTAGGACATACAATGCCCACCTGGGCCTGGAAGTGGTGGCAGGGCCCTGAAGAAGGCAGAGGATGTGGATTCACAGAACCTTGACCTAAACACGGCCCAGCTCAATTGCCAGCAGAAACCCTGCCTGGAACACTGGGCACCTCTACTCACACCTACCCTCCTGCCGCCTGGAACTCCTCCCAGATAACCGAAACCAGAGCTCCTCAGCCCACATCTGGCTTCTCTGGCACCTGTGCTAGCCTCTGACACTGCCTTCAGGAAGGCCCAAGTTTGCCAGTCTCAGCTCTAATGTAGATACTGCCTGACTATGGTTCCTACCAAACGGAAATACTTGCTTGCCTTGACAATCCCTTTCTTCTGCCTAGGTGTCTGCGTAAGGCACTGATTTCATCCCTGGATCTCCCAGTTATTGTGTTTCACCTCTGTTTCCCTGGTTTGTAGGCATGTTGGGATTTAGCTTTTGGGACCACATCAGGGATGTGGTGAAAGGATGGAAAGGGATGAACTCCTGCAGTCTGAACCGCTGGCAGCCAAAGGCATTTTTTTTCTCAGTAAACCCAGAAGCCAAACTTGACAACAATAATTTGTCAAGTTATTGACAAATTTTTACTGGATGAATTGACTCGAGAAGTCAACATGATGAACGACCTGAAACCTGAGTCGCACAGGAGGAAAAGAGCGGCATGGACTGCCTTCAAAAAACATCAAAACAATAGTCAAAAGAACAAACAACCTCCGGCTACGGGCACACCTCTTTGACTCCACCATTCTCCCTGCATTAACGTATGCCTCAGAGACCCGGGCCTTATGAAAGCAGGATGAGAATACCATTCGGTTCTCCCAAAGAGGAATCGAAAGAGCCATGCTTGGAATATCACGCCTCACTCAAGTGAGAGAGGGAATCCGGAGTTCCGACCTCCATCACTATTCTAAAAATCAAGGACACTGTCTCATCTGCCAGAACAGCAAAAATCAGATGGGCTGGTCATATAATACGATCTGAGATGACCGTTGGACTAAAGTCGTTACTGATTGGATCCCATGGGACGCCAAAAGATCGCGTGGGCTGCGCACCTGCAAGATGGTCAGACTTCCTTATCAGGACCCTAAACAAACAATTCAAAGCTCTCAATATCCCCTGAAACAGACAGATGCCATTGGGCTGCACTGGCACTTGATAGGATCAAATGGAAACATTACTGGCACCCGCTCGAGCAAATCGATGAATAACGGGATATCAAGTGATCAAGTGATCAAGTGATTGACAAATTATTATGCCTGATAGAATCCCTGGAATGTAAGGAAATCCCTACATTCCTTGTCACCCACACCAAACTCTGCAAACAACCCAAACACCTACTAACTGTACTATCTAGCCACCCAAGAACACGCAATTGCAACCTACAATAGTCGTAATGGTTAAGCAATGCAGAATTCCATCAAGCTCAGTGAGTGAAGTCACTAGCCCAGATGAGCCAAGCAACAATGATGAGATATATAACCTCTCTGATAAGGAATTGTAAAGGATGCTTGAGTGTCACCAGGAGTGACCCAAAAAGCAAAATATATGTTTATATATATGACAGGACTCATGGAGATGTTACTAGTGCCCACTCGAGCAAATCAATGAACAATGGGAAGACAGTGATACGGTGATGTGTATATATATGTATATATCCATGTAACCAAAAGAATCTTGGGGCCAGAACAATAGCCCAGCTGGTAGGGCAGTTGCCTTGTACATGGCCAACACTGGTTGGATCCCAGGCATCCCATATGGAACCCCAAGCTCTGCCAGGAGTAATCCCTGAGCATCTCTGGGTGTGACCCTAAAAGCAACAAAGCAAAACAAAAATCTAGGAGACTCTTCTAAACTTAAATGAAAGGAATGGTAATTCCAAGATACACAAGGAAATCAAGAATGGTAATGGTAGCACCATAGGTAAAAAGTCCAAGTTCAAGGAACTGCGTATTTAAGTTAGTCTTCTTTCTTGTATTTAATCTTAGATTAAAGACATGTGAACACATGTATAAAAATAAAAGTAATGTCAACATAAAGAGGTAGAACAGAGCTTCATAGGAGCAGTTTCTGACCCACAGGGCTCCTCAGGGTGGCAGGAGGGAAACTGGGAACATCAGTGGTGGGAAATGTGCACTGGCAAAGGGTGAGTGTTGGAACATTGTATGACCGAAACCCAATCGTGAACAACCTTGTAACTGTGTATCTCACTGTGATTCAATATAAATGAACTCACTGAGGCATAACAAAAGAGACAGAGCGCATATGGAAAACAAAGCACAGAATGACAAAGTGTGTTTCATAAACACAGTGCTGTGGAAATTCCCACCAAAAGTCAGCAAGAAATTCAGCAACATGTTTGAGCATTGTTATACCACAGGACCCCTGGGCTCGTGCCAGAATGGGGCCTGGAACAGAGGGAAAGCCTCAGCTTTGTAGATTATCCGATGGGGGGTTGGGGCATTTGCAACAGTGGTCAGGAGAAGCAGAAGCAGAAACTCCAAAGCATGTTATGTTGCAGAGCTGGGTCTGGACCACCTCAAGGATGGAGCACATTTGGCAGTTGTTCCTGGGTCACCAAGGTCATAAAGCGTGACTAGGACCAACTGAAGGATACCCCAGATGCACTCCATGGTCATGTTACGTTCCCCAGACTCAACTGCTGTCTGTGTGAGCCTGCTTGAGGTCAACTAGTTGGAAACCAGGCAGGGTCTCTCTTCTCATGGCTTGCCTTTGCTGCTCACTCCAGCGCTAGGCATTAAGACTCTAAGGCCAGCATATGGCCATAATCGACTGAAATTTAGTAACTATCAGCACAGCACTGATAACTATTCTAAGTAGATAGGGACCAAGTCCAAGTCATCAGTAAAGGGGTCCCAGCAGAGGGCCCATTCTTAAGATCCAGTTGTTCCCCTAAGTTTATCTTCATGGTCTTCATCACCCATTTTCCCTACGTCTATCTTCATGACTCTGAATATGTTTTGTCTCTGAGCTGGGCTTGGTTTACAAAGACTCTTCCTTCACAGGAACAAACATAGCCCCTCCCTAGTACTGAAAACTGCTGAAGCAAAAGAACCCATCTGACCCTGCGGGACCTCACTGAACTCCCAACATCAGAGATCCTGGTCAACACGGACAGAAAGTTCTTGGTACTGAGTTTCTCACAGGCCAACTGCCACACCCACCAGGACAGCTTTGCTAGTTACTCCCAATCTGACTAGAATGGGGGTTACATCTCATTTGGGCGAGGTCAATGAGAAGAAGTGGTGGCCTCATTCCCAGAAGAATGGTGAGGTCAGGAAACAGGTTGGATCAGGTGACAGGTTCTGGTGCTGATCACATTCAGGCAGTACAAGGTGCCTTGGGAGCAAGCAAAAGAGAGTCTCACTGGGGGCTGGCAGGGCTGCCTCTGGGATGGTGAGGGATGGGCCAGAACTCTGTCGCAGAACGATGACAATGTCCTCATTCTTTACAGCAGTGAATTACCCACAGCAATTCTTTTTTTTTTTAAGTATTTTATTATACCACTGTGAGATATACAATTACAAAGATATACAATTAAAAAGTTCATATTTGGGTTTTGGTCATACAGTGTTCCAGCACCCATCCCTCCACCAGTGCCCATCTCCCACCACCAACTACCCGGTTCCCTCCCTCTCCCCAGCCGACCTCCAAGGCAGGTTCTTTATTTCTTTCCCTTTCTCTCTCTTTCTCTTTCCTTCCCTTCCAGACTATGGATTACAGAACATACATTAAAGGGTTGTCATGTGTATCTTTTGCCTGTATTTAATGCTCAGTTCTAGGTTGGCATTAGTACCCTCGACAATTGTTAGCACACACTGTTCCATTTTCTGTCTTACCTACCCTCTGACTCCCACACGTTTGTTACAATTTCCACCTTTGACAAGACCGCCTGTTACAAGGTCATGTTTCACTTGACCTTGGATCACTATCACTATCACTATCTTCCCGTTAATCATCTATTTGCTAGAGCGGGCACCAGTAATATCTCCATATGTCCTGTCTCATGCTAGTAGAACCCAAAAGGCATCCGCTTGCCCAGGAACATAGAGAGCCTCAAACCATTATATTAGGTCATGGGAATGACCTAATATAAATGTTACTGGTATTTGGCATATCAGATACTACACAAGCAGCTTGCCAGGCTTGCTGTGCGGGTGGCATACTGTTGTAGTCACCTCTAAATAAAGCATTTATAGATGAACCGCACGGCCGCTAGCGGCCACGCGACCGGGCTAATGATAGTCTGGTCTGCTGGGTGGAGTTGTGACCTTGGATATTGGTATCATAATATGTACATATATTTTTATGTCATGCAAATAAATGCAGTCATTCTGTATCTGTCTCTCTCCTTCTGGCTAATTTCACTCAACATAATCTTCTCCATGTCCATCCATTTATAGGCAAATTTTATAATTTAATTTTTCCTAACAGCTGCATAGTATTCCATTGTGTAGATGTACCAAAGCTTCTTTATCCAGTCATCGATTCTAGGGCACTCTGGTTGTTTCCAGATTCTGGCTATTTTACCCACAGCAATTCTTACCCATCACTTTAGAACCCACATGGCAGGAGAAGAAAATGTTACAAACACAAATATACAGGAAGGTCATAGAGCCTTCCAGTGGCCAAACAATCAATGTGGTGGGGGGTGATGGAATGCTCCTCTCCCTCCTCACTGATTCCCCCCCACCCCACCCACACACCAAGAGAAAGTATCAGTGCCCCTTCTGCCACCAAGATGATGGCAATGAGGAATCACGGGGCTTCTCAGGTCTCCACTATGCTCCTCCAGGTCCCACTGTGCAGGAGCCGGCCAGCTTCTGGGATGGTCAGAGAAAGGCAGCAGGTTGATGTGGACTCAGGGGGCCTCCTGAGGCCCTTTCCTGGCCCTTTCAGTTGGAGGAGGGTGGTTGAGTCGGAACTGACTTTGGCCACATGTGGACAGCCAGGCAGGTCCACCAGCGCCAGGCCAGAGACTAACTGCATACCTAGGGGTCTCCTGCTATCCCTCCTGGATTAAGCTGTTGTCATCAGTCATTTGAATTAGCCAGTAGGATCTTTTAAATCATGCCTACTAGAATGCACTTAATTGTTTCTGTAGATCTTGGCTCCATGTATATATCTATGTATCTATCAGGGAGAGCTGCTACTGGCTCTCCCTGTGCCCAGCTGCTCACGAGGCGCCCAGGAGGGATGGCAGGTTCTAGCCTTGGCCCACCACCCCAGCAGAGCCTCACAACAAGCCAGATGACCCCCCACTCCATGAGGGCCTCCATTTTCCACATCCGGACTTCTCTCTCATCAGAGCTCCACCCAGCAGACTAGCCTATCACAGCCTGGCTTGCGGCCGCGTGGTTCATCAATAAATGCTGGCTTTTGAGATGACTACAAGTGTCAAGAGTATACTACCCACACGGCAGAGCCTGGCAAGCTACCCATGTCGTATTTGATATGCCAGATACCAGTAACAATTATAGACCTCATTCCCATGACCTGATGGAGTGGTTTGAGGCTCTTTATGTTCCTGGAGCAAGCAGGTGCCCTTGGACTCTACTTGCATGAGACAGGTCATATGGAGATGTTACTGGTGCCCGCTCGAGCAAATTGATGATGAATGGGAAGACAGTATGTATCTACCTATGTATGTAGAATGTATATTAATATATATATATATAGTATACACTATATATATACATACATATATATATATATGCAAGTTACAAAAATATAGCTATCTGTCCACCTTTACTAGTGGCCTCTGGAATAATCACAGTAATGGGTTGTTTACTCTGATAAATCTGCCAGTCATTTTGCACAAATGTAGTGAGAAATATCTAGATGCCTTTGGAACTTCAGATTGAGCTTAAGTGAACTCTCCGGGTTCTTAAACAAAAGTTTTTCCTGGGAACACACTGTCCTATGCTGCTGCCCTCAGATGAGTCTGTTTCAGCCCTTCCAAATGTCACAGGGTCCAAGAAATTTGCTTTATTCTTCCTCTGAGTCAGAACCTGTCCCATAACAGCACACTTGTTACTTGTGGGCCATAGGCCTTCCTTTGTTGAAGCCAGGGTGGCATGGCAGCTGCCCTAGGTCCATTCAGGCAGGCAGGTGGGGATCCACGTTTGGGATATTAGGACTTAGCATGAATCTCAGGGTCGCTGAGGCTTATGTTAGGGTAATATGATGAGGGCTCGGGATATTATCAAAATTCACCCACACCAGCATTTTGGAGTTAAGTCTCAAATTACGTATTACAAAGGCATGGAGTTGTCTGTCTTCCTGTGTCTGTGTAAATAAGAAATAAACACATACTGAAGGCATGAATGAGAGAGAGAAAATATTTCACTTCCATCCTTATGTAAATTTCCGGACTGCTTCAAGTAATTAGCTTAAAGACAAAGCAGCTCTTGAATCACTTAAAAACAAAACAAACATATGGTGAGATCTTAAATCAACTTGTTTAAAATATTCTCATCTCCAATATTTTATTCATTCTTATGAGAAAACTAATTATTTGTCAATAATTCTTAAAAATCTAATTATTTTCATAAACCTTGCACTCTTTTCATAAAACTTCTATATAAATTGTTACTACCTAATTACGTGTTTAATCAGTGTGGCACAGTTTCTTTTTTCTATTTTATTATACCACGTGAGATAGATATACAATTACAAAGCTGTTCGTGATTGGGTTTCAGTGATGCAGTGTTCCAGCACCGTCCCCTCCACCAGTGCACATTTCCCACCACCAAAGCCCCCAGATTCTCTGCCCCCTTGCCCAGCCTGCCTCTGTGGCAGGCACTTTCCCTTCTCAGAGCAGCACAGTTTCAAAAAAGCAGTACAAAACACAGATTGCAAATAAGATCAAACTGGTTTCAAATCAAGACCATGTTGACATAACCCTGGAAGCTATCCTAAAACAGATTTTTAACTTTCTTCTTTTATTTTAAAATTCTGGAGGAAAAATCCATTTATATCATTTCACTTCTTGATCACTTGAATCCCGTTATTCATCGATTTGCTCGAGTGGGCGCCAGTAACATTTCCATTGGACCCTATCACGTGCCAATGTAGCCCAATGGCATCTGGTTGATTCAGGAATATGAAGAGCCTCAAACCCGTTCCTTCAGGGTCTTTACAAGGAAGTCTGACCCTCTTGTAGGTGGGTGGCCACGTGATCTTTTGACATCCCGTGGGATCCAGTCGGTAATGGCTCTAGTCCAGGGGTTGTCTCCAAATTGCATTACATATCCAGCCCATCTGATTTTCGATGCCTTGGCAAACGAGACAGCATCCCTGATTCTGGAATAGCGACGGAGGTCAGAACTCCGGATTCCTTCTCTCACTTGAGTGAGGCGTGATATTCCAAGCATAGCTCTTTCGATGCCTCTCTGGGAGACCCGAATAGCATTCTCATCCTGCTTTCGTAGGGCCCAGGTCTCTGAGGCATATGTTAATGCAGGGAGAACGGTGGAGTTGAAAAGATGTGCCCGGAGCCGGAGGTTCTTTGTCCTTTTAGCTATTTCTTGGATGCCTTTGAAGGCATTCCATGCCGCTCTCTTCCTCCTGCACAGCTCAGGGTTTTAGGTCGTTCATCATGTTGATTTCTCGACCTAGGTACACATAACTGCTGCATTCAGAGATGTTTGTTCCATTGAGAGTGAATGGGGCCTCTGGAACTAGTTCATTCTTCATAAACATTGTTATATCATTTACACTTATAAAATTCCCTTTAAAAAAAAAATCAATCCTGGGGCCGGAGCGATAGCCCAGTGAGTAGGGTGTTTGCCTTGCGCGCAGCTGACCCGGGTTCAATCCCCAGTACCTCATATGGTCCCCGAGCACTGCCAGGAGTAATTCCTGAATGCAGAGCCAGGAGTAACCCCTGAGCGGGGTTTTTGGGTGTGAGCCAAAAAGCAATTAATTAATTAATTAACTGATTAATTAATTAATTAAAAATTTTAAAAATCAATCTTTATAAGATCTCTTTTCGCTTACATGCATCATCTCAATTTATTAAGTTCTTTCAACTGTTATCCTTCTCTATCCAAAAAAGTTATTTTTTATATTCATGCATTTTCATTCACACATTTTTCCTTCATTCTTTGCTCACTCCTTCACTTACAATGGGCTCTAAAATTTAAAAAAAAAAAGGGGTGGAGCAATAGTCCAGCCGGTAGGGTGTTTGCCTTGCACACGGCCAGCCTGTGCTGACCCAGGTTCGATATCCAGCATCCCATATGGTCCCCGAGCGCCTCCAAGAGTGATTCCTGAGTGCAGAGCCAGGAGTAACCCCTGAGCATTGCCGGGTGTGACCCAAAAAAGCAAAAAAAAAAAAAAATTAGGGAGTGGAGTGATAGCACAGTGGGTAGGGCAATTGCCTTGCACACGGTTGACCCAGGTTCAATCTCCAGCATCCCATATGGTCCCCAAGCACTGCCAGGAGTAATTCCTGTACGAAGAGCCATGAGTAACCCCTGAGCGTCACTGGGTATGATCCAAAAAGAAATATAATGAATTTCTACGGTTTTTAATTGTTAAAAAGACCCTTTAAAAATTAACTAGAAAAAATGAACTAAAGCCTTCATCCTATATAACTGTAAAAGACAAATTTTTATCTGTTGGGGCATAGCAGAGAGCCAAACTCTAAGGAAATAATTTCTGGCTTGGGGAATGTACAGCCATACGAAGGACAAGATGCAGGAATAAAAAGGAGTTTGGCAGTGGGCAGAGGCTCTGGGGCCCCAGTCAGGCCACCTGGTGGCTGCTGACGAGGGCGGTGCTTCCTTCCCACCAATTCCACAACTATTGTTAAAAACGTGCATCCAATATGCACACCAGTATCCAACAGACAACGGTTTCCAATAAGGAGGCGCTGTGTGCTCTCTGCGTAAGTGGAACAGACTGAGAGACGCGAGCATCGTCTCCTGAGTGCCAGAAGCAGCATGTCCCTTCCCCAAGGCAGCTGGTGACCAGGAGGTGGCCTTGAGCTTGTGCTTCTGGTTTCATACAGGGGCTTATTTGCACATTCTAAGGCCGTGGGCCACTGAGCTGCTCTGAGTACAGGAACAACAACAGCTCATACGTTGCATATATTGG
>JAJIBD010012170.1:0-28959 GCA_021461705.1 Cryptotis parvus
TTTTGCTGCTCTGAGGCATCAGAGGACGTAAGAATTTCCATCCTGAGGCTGATAATCATGAGATGCTTACTCTGTTAAGCCTATCCTGGAAATGTAATTAAAGAATTTAATGAGCTTCTGCCTGGACAGATCTCACAGGGAGATGAGCTTCCCTGAAAAGCCACAGGATGCTGCAGAAAACTGCTAGGCTCTAAGGGAGGCATCTAGAACGTACCCTCTGGTATCCACCCAAAGGGTATTTTCCAGTATTTGCATAATGAGCTGACCTGGACAGACACCCTTGACTTGAGGTGAACAGGGGGAAACTCTTCAATAGCACTATTGGACAAGAATTACCTTTTCCAATTGCAAGAGGAAGTTAAAGAAGTGGCCATGGAGAAATTGCAATAGGAAAGGGTCCATTTGGTGGACATTCAAAGGAGGGATGACCTCTACAGTGTCCTTCTCCACCCCTTTTCACTGAAGTGGTGAAACAAGCTCAAAATAAATTGAGATGAATTAAGAATTTTAAAACAAGGGGTCAGTCCATCTTGTCGGGCCTGGTGGCCCTGCCGGCGAGCTGCCCAGGGCCAGCACGAGGGCCTCACGGAAGGCTGGGGAGGCTGGCGCTCGGCCTGCGCCGGGCCTAGCTGACCATGGAACCCCCGAGGAGGGCAGATGGGTTTTGGGAGTGGCCCGTCGCCTCTGAGGGTTCCCGGAAGCAGCCGGATGAGACTCGCCCACCACACTAGCCACCATTTTTGCTGTCCGGACGCTGCGAAAGCGGCCTCAGACCAGATCAACAGAGCAAAGCCAGTTCGAGCCCAGCCACCATTTTTGCTGTCCGGACGCTGCGAAACGGCCCTCAGACCAGATCAACAGAGCAAAGCCAGTTCGAGCCCAGCCACCATTTTTGCTGTCCGGACGCTGCGAAACGGCCTCAGACCAGATCAACAGAGCAAAGCCAGTTCGAGCCCAGCCACCATTTTTGCTGTCCAGACGCTGCGAACGGCCTCAGACCAGATCAACAGAGCAAAGCCAGTTCGAGCCCAGCCACCATTTTTGCTGTCGGACGCTGCGAAACGGCCTCAGACCAGATCAACAGAGCAAAGCCAGTTCGAGCCCAGGTAGGCGGCTCCAAGAGGCGGGAATCACCGGGAAGTCGTCAGTGGAGGCGTGGTCGCCCCTTCCCCCTCCATCTTGTCGGGCCTGGTGGCCCTGCCCGGCGAGCTGCCCACGGGCCAGCATACAGGGCCTCACGGAAGGCTGGGAGGCTGGCGCTCGGCCTGTGCCGGGCCTAGCTGACCATGGAACCCGAGGGAGGGCAGATGGGTTTTTGGGGAGTGGGCCCGTCGCCTCTGAGGGTTCCCCGGAAGCAGCCGGATGAGACCTCGCCCACCACACTAGCCACCATTTTTGCTGTCCGGCGCCGCGAAACGGCCCTCAGACCAGATCAACAGAGCAAAGCCAGTTCGAGCCCAGGTCCACAAGCGGCCGCCCGGTCCACTAAAATAGTGAAACAGTAATGTCTTTTAATGCATTGCAGTCAACGAAGAGCAGGAAAGTTTGTTGGGAAGGAGATATAAAGAGGAAAGAAATGACATACAGAACTCGCCAAGTGGTTGAGGTGCGGGAGCGGGGAGGGGAGGTGGGGTCATTGGTGATGGGAGATGGTTTGGGCGGAGGGGTGCGTGTTGGAACACTGTAGAACCAAAGCTCTACATAGCATCTTTCAATTAAAAAAAAAGGTGGAATCTTCAAAAAAAAAAAAAAAAAAACAAGGGGTCAGAGGGAGATAGCACAGCACAGCGGGAGGGTGTTTGCCTTGCCGACCCTGGTTCGATCCCTGGCATTTCATATGGTCCCTCTGAGCACCACCAGGAGTAATTCCTCAGTACAAAGCCAGGAGTAACCTCTGAGCATTGCTAGATGTGACCCATAAAAGCAATATCATCATCATCATCATCATCATCATCATCATCATCATCATCATCATCATCAAACAATGGCTCTTCATCATCATCATAAAAACAATGGCTCTTCTGAACAGAGCCATTGTCCCTATCTTGTCCTTCACTCCAAAGACTAAGATAAGAACAGGTTGGACCCTTAATCAGAAAGTCTGACTTAGACTTGCAGATAAGATGGAATGTGCCTCAGGGACCAGCCCAGGAGACTTATGGGCCACTTGGATTCCCACGAGCCTGCAAACTGCCTTTTTTTTTAAAGAAGTGATTCCCTGCTCTCATCTATAAAAACCCCTTCTTATAACCAGACGGCTTAATGTCTAGTGACTAGCATCACCCAAGTCGCCTTGTTTTTCATTTGCTTGGCCTTGTCACTAATTTAACCCTGTTTGGTTACTGAGTATGAAGAATATGATGTGGGTACTAAATTAATTAGCAGAACTATGAAAACTGATTTAAAAAACTACATAGTAAGATTATAAGATTACATATGAGATTACTTCTATAGTAATTTTATTTTTCCTTTGTTTTGTTTTTTAAAAAGGAGCAAGAGACATGTTCAGGAGTAAGATGCTTGCTGTTTACTTCCAAAATATCTTGAAAACAATAATTTATAAAATACCTCACACAGCCTTTATCCCCAAGTCAGTCATCACATATCTTAATGCGCATGTGAAATAGCAACATTACACATCACATTCTGTATGAGTGCATATGTGTAACATGTTTTTCGGGAAGGCAGAAACTCCCCTGAAGTTCTGGATAGCTATATCAATGTAAGGTTCATAGAATTGCTTCCCATTAGGTAAATCCAACCTAATCTAGAAAAAAAAACTGGGAGTAAGAGAGCAGTACTGCACATCAGCAACTTTTACTAGCTAACTTCAAACTAGATTAATGACATATGTTTTTTTTAAAAATACCGATGTCATCATTAGTTTTAGGTTATCTGGTATTAGTAAATGGCTTAGCTACTTTGTAACTATTAAAAAAATTTGGAGTGCTCTAAATTTTTTAACAGAGGTTGAAGGGAAAGAAAATCCAAAAAAAAAATCAGGTTTGAGATGCATCAACTGCAGTGCTATTTCTATTTAATGTCACATCATTAACTACTGAAAAATTCATTAAAAATACAAACCAAAAAGCAAGCAAATGAACAAACAAACCCAGACCTGATCTTAACAATGAAAGACAGAGACAAATACAAGGAAAAGCATGAGAAGACATCATGGTATATCCAAGACCCAGGTCAATCAGTAGACCAGAAACAATGAACTCTAGCTATTTACAGATGAGGGAACTCACTTCACATCAGAGACAAAACAATCAAATCAAAATCTTAGGAGTCAGAAAGTAAGTAGATAGAGATGGATAGATGAATAGATGGATGGATGGATGGATGGATGGATGGATGGATGGATGGATGGATGGATGGATGGATGGATGGATGGATGGATGGATGGATGGATGGATGGATTGGATGGATGGGAAGGAAAGAAGGGAAGGAAGAAAGGAAGGAAGGAAGGAAGGAAGGAAGGAAGGAAGGAAGGAAGGAAGGAAGGAAGGAAGGAAGAAGGAAGGAAGGAAGGACAGATGGACAGATAGATAATTCAAAAAAGGCTTAGGAGTCAAGGCTCCTCCAATAAACCTTACTATTTCCAAACATCCGGCTTCAGAATGTCAACAGAAGTGAATTCTATTTGTCTAAAAATACATGCTGTGCCAGTGACCCATTTACAACATGTCTTTTTACACAAAGACAACGAGAGGGTAGATATTTCTTCAACCATTTCTTAAATGAGCAGTTGTCTTTAAGGCATGCCAGTGAATTATGTAATATTTACTCCATAAACTGAAAAACAACTATTCCTGCAACATGAGAGAATGAAGGACACCATTGAGAACAGTGAATTCAGGCTGTCCGGTACTTTTTAAGCTAGTTAAATGCAAAAGCTGACAGTGACTTGGGCAAGCTTGCTGTTTGGTAAAGAAGAAGTAAATGTATGGCTTTATCTCTGAGGACTGGTTAATTTGGAAGGGGGCATCTTCTACCCTCTTGTGTCTAGAAAATGAGTTTGGGGGCTGGGCAGGAAAAAGATGGACTGGAAAGTCATGACTCAGGAGGCCTTGCTTTAAGTTCCTGGGGAGTTATCAGACTTCCTGTTACATGAACCATGTAAGTGCCATCACCCAGACCAAGCTGAGCAGAAGGACCTTGACCCAAGAAGAATCCATCCAACTACAATATTTCTAGGTTAAAAAAAAGAGAACCTGGGTCAGTCACATACTGAAAAAAAAGAGAACTAACAACCCCAAAATGCCCTGAGAGATAGAGAAAGGCTGAGAGAAGGCATATCAAATACAGACAAAAGTGGCAGAGTACTGTAGAATGAAGGTATGGTGCAAACATGTAGAAAGGAGAGAGAGAGAGAGAAGAAAACACCTGAGCTACTCAGGTTCACAGGGCTCTCATTCCTGGGCAGTGTCCAATAAAAACAAACCCTTGTACTCTGATAACAGAACTAATGTGACCATAGGTGTGCTGGAGGAGGAAAATTGGAAGAAGGGAGGGATGGGATGAATAACATTAATTCTAATGTAAAAAAAAAGAAAATATTTTAAAACATGAAAGAAAGCACTGAGAGAATTGCAAGTAATCTTCATTTACATATGAGAATTGGATTATAAGAAGTATCTTTAACTGCCACCTCCAAACTTAAGTTATGAATACTGACAAATATCTAACTGTCTGCAAGTACTGTGTTTCACTCTCTTCTTTTTTACATAACAGGCCTATTATTTGCCCAAGTCAGTTCAAACAGGTCATTAGTAGAACAGTTAGATTAATGTGATTGTGTAATTTGTTGTCATTAAAGGTTCTGAGGGCCAGAGCAATAGCACAGCGGGGAGGGAACTTGCCTTGCACACTGCTGACCCAGGTTCGATCCCAGCATCCCCATATAGTCCCCTGAGCACTGCCAGGAGTAATTCCCTGAGTGCAGAGCCAGGAGAAACCCCTGAGCATTGCCAAGTGTGACCTAGATAGATAGATAGATAGATAGATAGATAGGATAGATAGATAGATAGATTAGATAGATAGATTAGATAGATAGATTAGATAGATTAGATAGATTAGATAGATAGATAGATAGATAGATAGATAGATAGATAGATAGATAGATAGATAGATAGATAGATAGATAGATAGATAGATAGATAGATAGATAGATAGATAGATAGATCACTGTCTGTCTTCACGTTCATCATCGATTTGCTCAAGTGGGCACCAGTAACATCTCCATATGACCTGTCTCATGCAAGTAGAGCCCGGGGGCACCTGCTTGCTCCAGGAACATAAAGAGAATCAAACCATTCCATCAGGTCATGGGAATGAGGTCTATAATTGTTACTGGTATTTGGCATAACAAATAGACACAGGTAGCTTGCCAGGCTCTGCCTTGGCGGATAGCCATGAGTCCAGGAGTTCTGGGCTGTAGTGCGCTATGCCGATCGGGTGTCCGCACTAAGTTCGGCATCAATATGGTGACCCTCCGGGAGCGGAGGAGGACCACCAGGTTACCTAAGGAGGGATAAAAAGATAGATATAAAGAAATAAAAAGTTCCTGAAAGATAAAGTGAAGGTATTTAAAACAAACAGAAAAGTTTCCCTGCTTTTGTTACTCAGCTCACTAAGCTTTCATCACCCCAGAAGCAAGACAAATCCCGTCAAAAGACACTTTAATGCAAGATGACTTATGTACTTTATGTAAGGGGAAACCAACTGACTCAAGGTTATGATTTCCACAGATGCAAACCTCACTAAAAATGTCATCTGGAAGATAAACACTGATCCCGTCCAAGCAGGCCTCTGAGAACTGCCTGTTCATGACTACACAGCTCAAGGCCTTATTTCTCACGTAGACTTGGGAGAGAGCTGGTAGCTGGCTCTTGTCCTGTAGCTCTGCTATAACCCCTACCCAGAGCTGGTAGTGGCTCTTGTCCTATAGCTCTGTATAACCCCTAGCCCCCTCCCTAGGGGCTATTCCTCCTCCTGCTGTTTCTCCCCAGGCTGGATTGGGTGCCACTCATTTGTACACAGGCACACAGCTTCCTCGCTTCTGCTTATGGGCCTGTATCTCCAAACAGATACCAAGCTAACTACAAAAAAGTCATCCTTTAGCACTGAACCTGGTACATTACAGAGCTGAATAGCTGTTTTAAGTACGAGGATCAATGCTCTCATTCCACTGGAAGGGCACCACTTAATAAAAGCACCTTATTAAAAGTGGTTGCTCTAAGCATCAGCTAACTTTACTTTCTCTTGGCTCTGGTGCATTCAAACCACAAGCAAGACCATGGCCAGCCCTAAGAATGAAGGCTCAATGAACACATCTTCCCTAAATATTTTAACAAATTTTCTTAAAGGGGCAAAACACAGTTAAAGACCCAATCTAACGAACTTATATGAAAACACCTTTAAGACCAGAGTCCAAGAATTAGTAAGTATTAAGGGCCACAATTGCTTCAGGTTTCTTAGGCTATAGAATCTCCATAATTCATCATTCAAGTCTATAATTACAATGTACACACAACCACAGGAGTAACTGAGTGTCGCTGGGTGTGACCCAAAAAAGCTAAAAAAAAAAAAAAAGAAAGAAAGAAAGAAAAGAAATTAGCCATAGGTCTAGGTCAATCTTTACATAAGCCAGCCTTAGAATGATAGTATCTAAACACCTTCAGATGTTTATCATAGCATATATTCCCACCCTAGTAAGCCTAGCCCATTTCCAGCATATATTCCACAGCAAAGTGTGTACTGAGAGCCTAATCAATTATTTTGTTTTACTTTTGAAAATTTCATATACCCCAAACTTTAGAAATTTCTTTGAACCAAGTATGTTATAAACCAGAACTCAGTTAATGGAAAGTAAAGTGCTTCATTGATCCATTGAGCCATATAGACTTCATAAATAGGAACTGTACTTCCAAATTGGGAACTAAATCTTCTCCCCACACCCCTTAAAAAGAGTGAGAATAAGAGAAATGTCCTTTTGTTTTTTTTTTTTTTTTTTTTGTTGTTGGGGTCACATCTGGCAGTGTTCAGGGCTTAATTCTCTGGCACTACATGCAGGGGTCATTCCTGGATGGTCAGGAGACCATATCAAATGCCAGGGATCGAATCTCAGTCAGACACATGCAAGGCAAATGACCCTACCTAACAGTACTATCTCTCAGTCTCTCCTACAATTTTAAGTTTTATATTATTGGTAAAAGTAATAAATCAGTATGACTTTTACTTCTCCAGAAATGACTTTCCAAAATCAAATTTTATTTTGATAAAATAGGTCAGAAAGTGGCCTGAAACATCTAGATTAAAGTTTTTTTGTTTTAATGTTTCATGGTCACTTATATTTATCCTGAGTAAAACAACATTTATAAAAGGTTTTGGTCCTCAGGGATTTGTTTAAGTTACTTTTTGTTTTGTTTTTTTCATTTTCTGGGCCACACTTGGCAATGTCAGGCATTACTCTGACTCTGTACTCAGGAATCACTGCTGGAAGTGCATAGGGGATTTTGGTACTTAGGATACCAAAGAGCAAGTGACCTACCAACTTTATATCTCTCTGGCCCCTGTTTGAGGTACTTTTTTTTTTTGCTTTTTTTGGGTCACACCAGTCAATGTTCAGGGGTTACTGCAGGCTGTGTACTCAGGAATTACTCCTAGCGGTGCTCTGGGGACGATATGGGATGCTGGGGGTCGAACCCAGGTTGACTGTAGGGCAAATTCCCTACCCACTGTACTATCACTCCGGCCCCTAAGATACTTTTCTCTTGATCTGTTGATAACAAAATAATTATTAGGACTCAATGATGGTACATGCCCCTCTGCATTTATTTTCAGGTGATTATATTAAATCTATTTCCGGCACCTGGTTTAAAAAAGCCTAGTAACACAAAAAGGAGAAATCATTTTTCTAAAGCTGTTTCACTTTTCAAAACAGTAAAGCAATAATGAAAAGTGGAGAAAATTATCTCTTGACTTTGACAAAGCAAAGGCCTGGGCCTCCCTTCCTTCCACACACCAGAAATGCTTGGTAAACTTGCAGATGTCCATCCAAATAAGCTGCCTCTCCCTGAACCTCTAGGCTTCATTTCCTTCTGCCACGGTGTGGGAAATCTATTCAAACAAAATCCCCACACATAGATCAGATGGGCTGTAGCGCATACCTTGCCTGTAGGAGTCTGGGTTTAGTCCCCAGCGTACCACTGGGCGCAATGCCCAAGCACTGAGCTGGGTTTTAGCCAAAAAAAAAAAAAAAAAAAAAGCAAACAAAAACCTCAATCCCCAAATCATCTGTCTTGTGCATTTCAGTTGATTCTTAACTGTCTCGTTCTTGGCATCACATAGAGTGTCTTTCCTTTGTTCTTTCAAAAAGTAAAAAGACAAAAAAGGAAGGGAAGGGACAGAGATACAGCACAATAGCATTCAAAGCCACAAAATAAATGGGAATTCACCCTTCTTGAGAAAGAACAACTTATAAAGAAAAAAGTAAACCCAAGACTACCTGGTTGTGCTCTTGAAATGTCTTTATTTTATTTCTGTTTTTTGGGGGGCTATACTTATGTCCTCAGGGCTCAGGTGGACTCAGAGGAGCATATGGGGTGCAGGGGATCAGATCAGCTACATGTGAAGCAAATGAGTTACCCCTGTGCTATCTCTCTAGCCCTCAGCCTGGATGCTTGAATCACAATGCTGACCACTGCTCCTCACTGCCCTCATCCCACTATTTGCCTTTTGGGGCTTTCCCTGGTTTCCTCATAAGCTGAACAACAATCAGTGTAATGCTTACCTATGGAGACTGCAATGTGGAGGAAATAAAATAATTTTTATAAAATGTTTAGAACAGCAGTCACTCAAGCGTTGCCTAGAAAAACTATCTTTGTATACTAAAAAGGCCAGAGTCTTCAAACAAATTAAAGTGGGAAAATCAGTAAGAAACAAAAGCAATGCAAGAATAATTAAACAGCATAAAAGATGGGCATACAGGTAGAGAAGTGCTGAACCTGGCTGCACAGCACAATTGGGAGACAAATCTAAAGTCAACCGAGCGCCAGCCTCAAACAGCTTAGTGGAAATACCTGTAGAACTATCGGGGCTGAAAGGAGACTTCTGCTCGGCTAGACGGGATTTCCACCAGTTTGCTCTCCTCCAAGTCTGTGGGAGTGCATAGAACTCTCACGGGAGTCCCTTTAAGGAAGCGAGAATGTATGGTCCTTGAATCTGACCTGGATTTGGAGGCAATTCTGTAGCATCCACATATATACAACAAGGCCTGCCAACCTACTTGTTCCTCTTCTAGGGCATTTCTCTCTTCTCTCTCTCTCGTTCTCTCTCTCTCTCCTCTGCATCTACTTCTCTCTCATTACCAAATCTCTCTAGATTCAGCTGAAACACACACACTCACTTGTTATTTTCCTACTTCTTCGTATTCAGGTTCTCCTTTTCTTACCCAATACCAAGATTGGTATTCAATCATTTAAAAAATAATTATTGGGGCCGGAGAGATAGCCCAGTGGTAGGGCGTTTGCCTTGCACGCGGCCCAGGCCCGCGCCCGGGTTCGATCCCGGCATCCCATATGGTCCTCCGAGCACAGCCAGGAGTTATTCCTGAGTGCAGAGCCAGGAGAAACCCCTGAGCATTGCCGGGTATGACCCTAAAAGAAAAAAATAATAAATTAAATAAATAAATAAATAAATAAATAAATAAATGAGAAAAATTAATTATACAGGGGCCAGAGTGATGGTACAACAGGTAGGGTCTTGCCTTGCACACTCTTGCCTTACCACTGCACACTATACTTACTCTGCACACTATAGAGTGTCCCATGCTAAGTAAGCATTGTATACATACCTAAATGTTTTATTATAATTCTTTAATTACAAAAGCAACATAAAAGCAGAGTAAAGAGCTAGATAGACAGTACAGTGGGTAAGGTACATGCCTGGCATGTGGACAATTCAGGTTTGATCCCCAGCATCCCAATGATCCCCTGAGCAACACCAGGAGTAATTTCTGCATGCAGAGTCAGAAGTAATCCCTGAACAAGCCAGGTGTGCTTTGTCCATTGTGCAAAAACCAAATGATGATGATGATGATGATCACAATAATAATTAAACAGTAGGAAATAAATGTCTCATATAAATAACTTGTTAGTGATAAGTGACCAGTAACAACAAGATTTTCACTTGACTAGTCGTCTTCCTATGAGTTTGTAATTCACACAGAAAGAGTAATTAATTTTCAACACGTTTTAAGTACGCTTATTTTGGGGCTTGTTTCTTTTAGGAAAAGTCACATTTTATAACAATTTCTTATTAATTAATTTTCCAAATTCTTATGCTTCCATTTCTTAATGGTTAAAAAAAGAAAAATACAACAAAATATCTATTGTATACCATTATAAATCTATATAATTAACAGAAATTGGCAGATACAATATTGATAGATATATCTAATATCTTTCCTCAATTTTTATACTGATTTTCATTAACCCTATACCCTAGTATATGCAATTACTTTTTCTGATTCAATACTATTACCAATCTAACCAGTCATTGCCAATCTGACCATTGAAAAAGGTGACACATTATTTAAAAGCTGAATTGGTGCTGTTTGTTTTTTGTTTTGGGACCACTCCGTGCACTGCTCAGGGCTTACTCCTGCCTCTCTGCTCAGGGATCTTGCCAAGCAGGGATTGTGGGACTATCTGCCATGCTGGGCATCAAAATCAGGTCAGCTGAGTACAAAATAAGCAACCTACACACAGTAGAATGAACTATCTCTCTGGTCCACAAAAGCTGAATGTCTTAGACTAATATTCAAAAGTTGAAATAGTGAAGTCAATCATCTTTGTATGTTGTATTAAGGGGAGGAGTTTTATTAAACAAAAACTAAATTTGTTCAGTAATACCTAGATTTTAGTAATATCCAGATTTTAGTTATATCTAGGTTTTAGTAATATCTAGATTAGTGAGGCTTCACCTGCCTCACTATGAGACAATAGTAATATTTTGAGACTCACATACATGGGGCAGAGCTACTACCAACTCTCCCTGTGCCCAGTTGATCACAAGGCTCCTGGGAGGGAAGGTGGGTTCTAGCCCTGGCCCGCCACCCCAGCAGAGTCTCACAAGAAGTCAGAGGAACCCCCCACACTTTGAGGGACACCATTTTCCACATCCAGATTCCCCACTCATCAGAGCTCCACCCAGCAGAAGAGCTGATCACAAGCCTGGCTAGTCAGAAACTCTCCCTGCAGCAGTCTTTTTCAAGCCCAGCCCAGGTATGCTGATCCAGAGACTCACATACATAGGGGCAGAGCTGCTACCAACTCTCCTTGTGCCCAGCTGATCACAAGGCACCCGGGAGGGAAGGCAGGTTCTAGTCCTGGCCCGCCATCCCAGCAGAGCCTCATAAGAAGCCAGAGGAAACCCCACACCTTGAGGGCTGCCATTTTCCACATCCGGACTCCCCACTCGTCAAAGCTCCACCCAGCAGAAGAGCTGACCACAGCCCGGTTCATGAATAAATGCTTGAGATTAGAGGTGACTACAAGAGTATCCCACCCGCACAGCAGAGCCTGGCAAGCTACCCATGTTCTATTTGATATGCCAAATACCAATAACAATTATATAGTCCTCATTCCCATGACCTGATGGAATGGTTTGAAGCTCTTTATGTTCCTGGAGCAAGCAGATGCCCTTGGGCTACACTAGCATGTGACAGGACGTATGGAGATGTTACTGGTGCCCGCTCGAGCAAATGGATGATGAACGGGAAGACAAGTGATACAAGATCTAGATTTTTATTTTTGTTATCGATAAGTTGCAGACGAGAAGAAAATCTTAAATGTGCTTTCTTTTGAAATGCTTGAGCTAATACATACAGGAATATTGAGAATCAAAGGAAAACTGCCTTTTGGTGCCTATAAGAAATCATAGTATATATATTTTTTAATTTATTTTTTGTTTTATTACACCACCGTGAGATACACAATTACATAGATGTTCATGTCTGGGTTTCGGTCATACAGAAATCATAGTTTATATTAATCTAACAGGAAAACAAATGTCCTTTCAGTTGAATTGTATGTTACTAGAGAATAACTATTTGGGTAAAGATGACCTCTTTTGTTTGTTTCCTTATCTGTTTTAGGGCCACACTTGGTGGTGCTCAGGGCTTACTCCTGACTCTGTGCTTAGAGATTACTGCTGGCAGAATCAGGAGTCTATCTGGGATGCCGGGGAATCAAACTTGTTGGCCTCATGCAAGGCAAATGCCCAACCTGCTGTGCTATGCCTCTGATTCTCAAGATAATGATCTCTTACCAGAACTCTTTAAATAAACAGAGATCAGCTACTTTGAGCTATAAATTAGAACTCATTTTACATATAAAGTTGAACTTATCCAACATCTATTATAGAGTTGGCAGACAATGACAATGTAAATATTGGTAAGATCCAAAACTTAACCTTGGAGAGTTGCCTTTTTTTAGGGTCTCGGAAATAATGGAGACTATTTCCATGAGTTCTTCCAGGAGTAGCCCCCCACCAATAGGTATTGTCCCGTGGCCTCCAGAAAGCACAGCTTCTATTCATTCTTTGGTAGAAAATATTTGCAGTCATAAAATTTGTTTCTCAGGACACCATTTGCAACAATATCAATTAAGCCATTCTGGAAGGAAGGTTCACACCAAAGTTAGAGTACTAATTGAGCTATAATAAATGGGCAACCCTTCTTGTTATCAGTGCACAGAAACTTGATGAGGACATTCTCTGAAACTATTTCCTGTAAGTAGATGAGACTGGATCAATATTTGAGGCCACCACTAAATGTCATTTAGTCCAGAAAATGGAGAGGCAGAAAAGATTTAACTCTTTTACTATCAATCATTTCTATTTTGAGAGAAGACAAGTAGCTATATTGCCAACATAAATGTTTACCATTTTTAAAAGTCAATTTACGACAGGGGATCTTTCACAGTTGAGTTCTTATGATTTTAAAGAAACCATAGCTTCTTTGTCTTCTCAAAGCCAATCAAAGTTAACTAGCAAGTCGGCATTGAAATGTTCAGATCACAGACTCTGTGTGTAAAGGTCAAAGAAGCAAAGATGTGAGGATAATTTTTGGCTTTACTGTCTTTTTGTGAAAACAATCATAAAATGACCAAAAGTGAGAAAAGCAAGATCAGAAACTCTGGTCAGCTTCTTTCAAAGTCACCTCTTAGCTGGAGAAAACGGGAAGTTGAGTGGTAAGATTAAAAATGAAGGGAGACATTGATGATAATCTGCCCTGCCATTAAATGAAATAAATATGCTTATGAAACCCCTAATTACAAAGAAGTGTAGCCCACACTTCCTGTCAAATACCTTTTCTCCTGGCCTTCCAGTATCCCAGGGGTCTGTTAAATCAATATTCTATTCAGATAATAATATTAAAATGCGCTAGTAGGAAGCAACATGACAAATCCCTAAGGGAAGTATTTTAGCTGTAAGTTTATTAAGGAACACATGCCTAATTATGGAGGGACATGAAACTCTTCAGAGCATTCTCCAGAATCTTTGACAAGCCATGCAAGAACTAAGACACAAGCCTAGCTACCAAGCTGAGAAAGATTATCTATTTTTCTTTTGTAATCTTGAGTAATATGGGCCCTATAACATGAGCCTTTTGCCAAGAAAAGCATTGGGATGAAGTTCAGAATCATCCTGCAGAAATACCCTTGACACTCATACAACAGTCACCTAACAAGTCTCTACTTTTCCTTCTTAAGCCTCATGCTGGGTGTCTCCTGTTACTGGCTAAGGCCAGGTCCGTGTCACAGAATTAAACAAGATGAAACACCAGATGAACTGGCTGTGGGAACTGATATTTACCATGTATTTATACTTACAGAGCCATTCTGTAAGTATAAATCTATTTCAAGAAGCCATTCCAGTGAAAGAAGTATGTGTATATAATCAATTAACTCGTCAAATATTTATTGAGCCCTACATAATATATAAATCACCATGCTGTGCTTTGGAGCAAAGGACAAGAGAGAATACTAAAATAGCTGAGTGCCTACCTATGAGCCATTGGTAATGGGTTAAGGAAAAAAAGAGCTCATCTCCAAATTTTATCTGGAAATACTGTGAAGGCTCAAGAAAGAAGGCTATTGATGTTGCTGAAGTTACCAACTGAAATACACTTGAACAAGATTTTCTTAGGTTGCATATGATAATTCACTTCTTGGGTTGGAGATATAGTACAGTGGGTAGGGGCGTTTGCCTTGCATGCGGCCAACCAGGGTTTGATCCCCAAGGAGTAACCCCTGAGCATCACCACATGTGACCCAAAAAGAGCAAAAAAAAATTCTCATCTCACTAGTTACCCACCATTCACAACACTGTAGAGCAACAATCTCCTTCCAGCTCAATGGAATCCAAAAAGGAATAGGACATCCTACTGACTTGTTCTGGGCCCTGTGCATCACCTGCTAAATTTTGTAACACAGACTTAGAAACAACAGAGAGGGAAGGACAGTTTCTAAGTAGGGAAATGTCCTATACTTTCGGTGAACTACCTCAAATAATTTTCAGGGACAAACTTAAGAAGACAAGAATAACAGAACAATAGCACTCGAAATCTATGATCCTCTCAGCTCTTGACCAAAACTGATGCTTGTTTGAGCAATTTGAGCTGGACTTTTCACTACTTGCAGCTAAGAGTTTCATTGAAGATTGTCATTTATTAGTTCTTTTGGGTTAGAATCCATGTCTTTCATTTCTAAGTAACCCAAGTAGCACTTAGATGAGCATTGAATTGACATACTTAAGAGGAAAAAAAGGAAGAAAACTCAAAGATCAGCTATTGTTCCTTAGTTTTTTCCCTCGGCCTCTGGGGCTGCAGGCAAAGAAAGGGGTGTTATACAGTAGTATAGATCTCTTGAAGCATTAGTGGTGAGCAAAGAATGAACACACAGCCTGAGCCTATAGGAGCAAAGAACACCCTTTCACAAAAG
This sequence comes from Cryptotis parvus, assembly GCA_021461705.1. Lineage (NCBI taxonomy): Eukaryota > Metazoa > Chordata > Mammalia > Eulipotyphla > Soricidae > Cryptotis > Cryptotis parvus. Next base: position 15,012 of record JAJIBD010012170.1, read on the forward strand.
CTGATTCCAAGATTCAGGCAGGAAAAAAACCCCTAAGCCCAGTGATCTGATATAGTTACCCCACATCTATCTCCCAAAGCGTCTACCTAAAAACCATGCCTCAGCAAATTTATAAATCAGCACAGGATGGAAATTTCACAATCTGTCTCAATGGTTACATCACCAACATCAAACAATATACTGTGTACAAACATGCTCAAATATAAGCTCTTTTAGCAAGGGATATATGTTACTTCCCATGCTCTCCACTGTAATGCCTTAGATGTGCCATCATTGGGGTTGGAGCAATAGCACGGTGGGTAGGGCATTTGCCTTGCATGTGACCGATCCAGGTTCGATCCCCAGCATCCCATATGGTCCCCCAAGCACCACCAGGAGTAATTCCTGAGTGCAGAGCCAGGAGTAACCCCTGAGCATGGCTGGGTGTGACCCAAAAAAGAAAAAAAAAAAGTGGCATCATTGAATAAACATTTGCTAAAGGAGTACAGCCATTTGGTTTTCTACTGCATGTGTTTGCATGAGGACAATCAGGCTTGAGAACACATGCTCAGCTGTATGATTTAGCTGTATACAGCCTAGTTAACAGGTGTGAGACAAAGCTTTCCTATTGTGACAGGGGTGACAGTAATGGTGACTTATAAACCAATCAGCCACAACACTCAGAGGTGTGTTTTATTCCTGTGAGTTCACTTGCCCTAAGATAGGTAAGACCCCCAACCCCAAAACATAATAAGGTTCCCTTCCCCTAGCACTGTTCCTATTTGTCTTCTGTGCTTTAGCTTTTCTCACAGCCTGTATCTGAATCTATCTGACATCGATGAACTGCCCGTGTACCCATCCCAACCCACAAGAAGCTCTGGGGGCAGGGAATTAGTGTCCCATTCCTAAAACACCACCTGACATCTCAGAGGTGGATAAAAGTAAAAAAGGTAATTTGAGCCTTTGCTCTAAATCTGAGGTTTTAGCCACAAAATAATCATCTCTGCAATGTTCTGGCACATTTAGATTCTTCTAAATTAATTCAATTTTTTTCACCTCATTGCTCTCTGTTTTAATGTTTAAAATATCTAACCACTAGGCAGAAGAGAGATAATGTAGGCATTAAGACACCTACATTGCCTATGGTCAGCCTCAGTTCAATGCCCTAGCATCACCAGAAGTGACTCCTGAGCACTACTGGGTATGACCAACCAACCCCACCCCCAGCAAAAAACAATAACAACAAAGCAAACACAGAAATAGACCATTATACTTTTCTCCAGGTTGAAAAAAAGTTCTATTTATTGAGGTAATAGAATGTCATTATTAATTTTCCAAGTGATCATTTAACAAAACTTTAAAAACTCTGTTTCATTTCCTTTTGGGTTTGTGGAATGTCTATGTTTCATAGTTTCTATGGCTACAATGGTGCTTGTTCATTCTTCTGCTGCATCTCAACAGTGACAATAATTAATACTCCCAAAGAAATAGTAAAAGAAATTTCCAGCTTGAGAATGTGCAACAAAAGGTCAATTGGAAATGATAATAGAAACTAGTGGAAAACATTAAATATATATGTACTTTACACATCAAAGGATTTATTCACTCAGAACATCTTATACATCAGAAATTTTAGAACCACAGGGGCGGAGCAATAGCACAGCGCATAGGGAGTTTGCCTTGCATGCACCCAGGTTCAATACCCAGCATCCTATAAGGTCCCCTGAGCACTGCCAGGAGTAATTCCTGAGAGCAGAGTCAGGAGTAACCCCCTAAGTGTTGCAGGACTCCTTTAAGGGCCGCTGCATTTGGCTCAAAACATTAGCACAGTAAAGGCCCTAGGTGAGGTGCAGGGAGGGGTTACCTAAGGGCATTGGACCCTCCCTGCTTTCCATAACAATGGGAGGAAGGTCTGAGTTGCAGGGGTATAAACTAGCCGGTTTTCACTCGCGCGCTTCTTTGGGGGCTCTTGCTCGCTGTGAGCGTTGGCCCTGCTTGGAAGCTTTACACGTGGTGGTCACCATCTTGGCCTACACGTGGCTGGGGTTCTAGCCTGGAATCCTAAGCATCGGGTTTTTCCTTTTGCTGATTTGTATGCCTGAACCTGTGATAAGTAAAGCCTTTTAAAACTGCATCGGATTCCTGAGTTTTCATCCGTTCCTCGCCGGCTTCGGAGGTAGAAGGGAATGCGCTTCCCGGCACTGTCGGGGACCCTGGCGGAGCGCCCAGACACCTAAGCATTGCTGATGTGACCCAAAAATCACTGTATCACTGTTTTTCCGTTGTTTATCAATTCACTGTTTTCCCGTTGTTTATCAATTTGCTCGAGCAGGCACCAGTAACATCTCCACAAGTCCTGTTGCAAGCAAGTGTAGCTCAAGGGCATCTGCTTGCTCCAGGGACAGGAAGAGCCTCAAACCATTCTTCAGGTCATGGAATTGAGGTCCATAATTGTTACCAGTTTTTGGCAAAACAAATAAAACATGGGTAGCTTGCCAGGCTCTGCCGTGTAGGTGGTATACTATCAGTAGAAACCTCTAATCTCGAGCATTTACTGATGAAAAAAAAGTAAAAAAAAATAAGTAAATAAATTTTAGAACCATAGACATAAGTTTCTAGTAATTACTAGCAAAAATGATAAAGCTTTTAAATTCCAAGAAGAATTATTCAGCACCTTCCACCATCCTACTCAAACTTTGATGAAAACATTCTTCTAACATACCCTGGTCAAAAGATTTGTTTCAAGTTCTCTTCACTAAGCACTCTAGCCCATTAAAGTGTATTTATTATATGCTAAACCCAACTGGGAATTGAGAATACTAAGATTATGATGAACTTTCATGAGTTATTGGATTCATCAGAAAATTACAAACATGGATTGGATGACAGCCAAGATCACTTCTAGCTAATTTGCTTTGTTTTGGCTTCAGAACAAGTTCACACAAATATATACTACAAGGCCTCAAGTCCAGGAGCAATAAAAAATGAAGTTTCAGAATAGTTTGATCAAGTATATGGCCATACCACCATGAACTCACCCAATTTCATCAGAATGGTTCGATTAAGTATTCTTAATCATGAATTTTAATATTTAATGTTCTGACCCTTAGACATTTATCTTCAGATCATATTTCTCAGATTCTTTCTTCCTTATCACATTGGCAGATCACCCACATATACAATATTCTGTGCTTTTCCATTTCCTTACTTGCCTCTCAAAATAATAATTTAAAAGTATGCTGATTACAAAAAGCTATGTAAAAATCAAGATATTTCTCGGATTAAAGCCCCATCATGTCATTTTCCATAGTATCATGGTGAAGAGACTCATCAAATGCACAGAAAAGCTCTCTTCCTTTAATAAGAGGTCAAGGAGATAGCACAAGGGGTAGAACTCATGTCTGGCCTGCTGAAGACTGCAGGTTTGATCCCTGGCACCACATGGTCTCCTGAGCATTGCTGGGTATAGTCTGGTTGACACCCAGCGCTGATGGTTACCCTACCCTCCCATCAAAACAGAGAAGTAAAAGGTAAAACAGTCTAATTTCAATAACTGAGCAACATGGCAGATCCTCAGAAACATAGTCACCATACTCTTTGAGAATACACCCCAACATAACACTGGGCCATAACTAAGTAGCTTTTGTTTGTCCCTCTGGCTTCTCTTTTGGGGCTCCACAGCTCCCACATACAGCTTCTTCATGCAAAAGTGTCATTGTGCATACACAGCAATTTAGCAACAAAAGGCCAAAGTCAAGACAACAAGAGAGCTTATCCACACAACTGAGTTGGTTTTAGGGGAGGTTTGATAGGGAGGAGAACTGGGGTCCCCTGGGGGACGGAGATGGGTACACGGTGAGGGGTGTGGTCCTAGAGTTATATGCATAGGAAACTATCATTAACAGTTTTGTAAATCACAGGATTCAATTAATTTTTAAGGTTTTTTTTTTTAGTTATGCAGTTGAAGCCAAACCAAACCACATCACAAATACATACATGCCTGGGGCCAACATTTTTCATCCACAGCAACTGTCACTGCCTAACCCAGGAAGTCACTCAATGCCATTTTTTAATCTTTTCTAGAAGCGGTGCTCTCTAGAGAGAAATGCTTTCCTAATAGGCCAACCTCAATTGCCACATCAGTCTAACCTCAACTGTGTTGTAATGATGAAACATCTGAAAGGTGTAAGACACAAATACTCCTAGGAGTGGGTCACTGAGCTTTAAGGAACAGCAAAACAGTCTACAGGTTTCCACAGTGTGCTGGATGATTCTGATTCATTTACCCTAAGGAATCATTCACATAATTCATTCCACCCCCCAAACGCATTCCTGGAATTCTGCATTCTCTCACCATAGCGGTTTTGAGCCAATGCACTTGTCACAAAGAGCAGCTAAGTAATGGCTCACTTTATGATGGATACCCACACTTAGGCTTGAAAAGAGATTTATGGATTACTCCACAGTTGCCTGTAATTAGTCACAGAACAAGAAAATAATCTGAACCCTCATTTCTACTTCAGTAAAACTTTTCTCCAATAAAACTATTCAGGCAATTAAAATCAATTCTAATTTCCACTTCCCAAGCCTTTATATGCTTTGCTGTTAAGAGAAAGAAGGGAATTAAGTGAACAAAACATAAAGTCAAATAGCTTGGGGTGATTATTCAAACTTAAATAAATAAGTGGTGGCATAAAGTAATGAATATTTCATATGCTTGTAAGACATTTTTATAAGGCAATCACCAAACTGTAGTCCCTGCAAGTGAGACCTTTACGGTACTGAAATCTCCACACACAAAGCACCTTTCCTTCTAGTCCTTCAAGTCCTGAGAAAGAGGAGAACATTCTAAGTTGGAAATGCAGAAAGGAGTGTTCGTTGTCCTCAGTAACACCAAAATCCTGCCATTCCAAGCCAAAAATCCCAGGCTAACACAGGCAGACATCCATCTTCTCTGTGGAGACAGGTCTGCTCAGTGAATTCAACATGAAACATTTTTGTGCCCAGCTGCTCACGAGCGACCAGGAGGGATGGTGGGTTCTAGCCCTGGCCCACCACCCCAGCAGAGCCTTGCAACAAGCCAGATGATCCCTCACTCCATGAGGGCCCCCATTTTCCATATCCAGACTTCCGTCTCGTCAGAACTCCACCCAGCAGACCAGCCTATCACAGCCCGCTGGCGCAGCTGCGGTTCATCAATAAATACTGGATTTAGAGATGACTACAAGAGTGTGCTACCTGCATGGCAGAGCCTGGCAAGCTACCCGTGTTGTATTTGATATGCCAAATACCAGTAACAATTATAGACCTCATTCCCATGACCTGATGGAATGGTTTGAGGCTCTTTATGTTCCTAGAGCAAGCAGGTGCCCTTGGTCTCTACTAGCATGAGACAGGACATATGGAGATGTTACTGGTGCCCGCTCGAGCCAATCGATGATGAACGGGAAGACAGTGATAGACAGTGATAGACAATTTAGTGAAAGTGAAATGCATGAAAGTGAAATATTGGTAAAAATGAATGGTAGTGCCAACTACAATTAAAGATCCCTTTCCAGAGAGAGAGGGAGAGAGAAAAGAGATAAACCTGCCATGGAGGCAGGCTATGGGAGGGGGAGGGAATTGGGGACATTGGTGGCGGGAAATGGGCACTGGTGGAGGGTGGGGTGCTGGAACACTATGTGACTGAAAGCTCCAAACATGAACAATGTTGTAATTGTGTATCTCATGGTAGTATAATAAAATATTAATAAAAAAAAAATAAAGATCCCTTTCCACTTCATGCTCTGGCTTTTACACTTTTTTTTTTTTTCCTTTTTGGGTCATCCCATAGATGCTCAGAGGTTACTCCCGGCTATGTGGCTATGCACTCAGGAATTGCTTCCTGGCAATGCTCAGGGGACCATATGGGATGCTGGGGGTCAAACCTGGATCAGCCATGTCCCGGGTTAGCTGTGTGCAAGGCAAATGTCTTACCAGCCTTGCTATCACTTGGGCCCCTGACATTCACACTTTCTAAAACTTTTCAGCAAAGTCAATAGCTGACTTGTTTGAGAAGACCTGGCGTCTGACTTTCCAAACACATAAATCTAAATGCCACAGATCTCTAAAGCAGATATTCAAATTATTTCAATCTGACAGATTAAATGTTTAGAAAAAAGAACAGGACTTCCGTGAAAATGAATTTGCTCCTAAGCTCAAAAACTTATTAATATTTAAAATCCATTTCCCAACAGAAAAAATATTTACATTTTACTATTGAAATGCTTAACATATTTTTTGCCTAGCTCCCTATATGAACCTACGTAATAATAACAATAATTTTTAAAAAGCACCTGAATGGTGAGATGGGCTCTAAGTCAAGCTGCTTATGAAACTTTTCCAGATGACACCTGATTACAGATGTTCCTTATGCAGGTGCATACACAAGGCCAATATATAAAATCTATTCCTCCCTAGTGCATAGCCTAACTTCAGAAAGTCGCTGCTCCAGCAATTTCGGAAGCATACTTCCTTTTCTTAAGATGGAAACAGTTTCATGCACCTAGAAACAAGAGTTCATTACCCAAGAGAAATGTCAGTTACTGGGAATGATGGAAAAATAGGACAAGATATACTAAGTTCAACTCAACAAAATGGAAATAAAACGAGTATTTCCTTCACTTCACTCCACTGCACAGGACCTAGAACTGTGAAATGCATTGGTTGTAAGTAGTCATCTTTTGGATACTATATACTATTAATTGATGGGAGAAAAAATGAGTTTTGATGCTAAAGCACTATTATTCCACTTTTGAAAACTTCAGTACACTTGTTTTTGCAAAATTTGGTTTGGTTAACTACATGATGAAGATCTGTATGGCCAAGCAATCAATTCAATATTCAGAAATTAGTGGGAAATATGTGAGCCATTACTGAATTCCACAAGCAAGCAGGCTTTTCTTGAGATGACTGAATCTTCTATTTTTTTTTTCTTTTTTGGGTCACACCCGGCAATGCTCAGGGGTTACTCCTGGCTCTGCACTCAGGAATTACTCCTGGCGGTGCTCAGGGGACCATATGGGATGCTGGGGATTGAACCCGGGTCGGCCGCGTGCAAGGGCAAACGTTCTACCCGCTGGGCTATCGCTCCAGACCCAGTGACTGAATCTTGTAAAGTTAACACGCTACTGGGGAGACTACTGCAGCTTGAATTTCACTATGAGTTAAAAAAAAAACCAACCCTATTTACCTTATTTGGTTTGTTTTACCTAACTTATTTGCATTGTTTTACCTTTATCATGGAGGTTGCAAACACTCACTTGGTCTCTACAAAGCTGATCTTTTTCTTCTTTTTCATGGGTTATTCCATTCCATTTGAGAAAAAAGAGCTGCTAATCAAATTGCTCTTAAACACCCCTCACGTATAGATGGTGGGCAAATAAGGCAGCATTTACAGAGTCTTGGCTCTAACCAGTCATAAACTTTCAGGCTGCAGTGATTCAGTCTTACAGCAGGAACGGTGTGCATAAATACTTACGCTTCAGATTCTACCTGTCCCACTTATTAGTTATAAAACTTAAAGCCACTGTCTCATTACACATGAAAAAGAGTTTTTTTTTAAGAAAAAGGAACCAAGTTTATAACATCACTAGTAGTAGCAAGAGGGAAAGCCCAGTGAGTAGGGTGTTTGCCTTGCATGCGGCCGGCCTGTGCCGGCCTGGGCTCAATCCCCGGCATCCCATATGGTCCCCTGAGCACCGCCAGGAGTAATTCCTGAGTGCAGAGCCGGGAGTAACCCCTGAGCATTGCCGGGTGTGACACAAAAAGCAAAAAAGAAAAACAAAATAAAGAAATGTGAACAATGAATTTAGAACAACAGCACAAAGAACTTTCCTTGGCTCCCAAAGATCTAACATTAGGAAATGTTAGAAAGCACAAGTATTATGTATATGTACACATGTGTGTTTGACCACTGACTGCAAATATATTAACATAACAAAGACAAAAATGACTTAAGGGAGTTGTCAAAGATTACCAAAATCTTTTTTTTTCTTTTTTGGGTCACACCTGGCAATACTCAGGGGTAATTCCTGGCTCTGCACTCAAGAATTACTGCTGGCGGTGCTCGGAGGACCAAAACCCAGGTTAGCTGTGTGCCAGGCAAATGCTCTGCCCACTGGACTATCGCTCCTGTCCGATTACTAAAATCTTATCAGGGCTCATAAGCCAACACAGGAGCTCCCACTGGCCAAAGAGGACATAATTTTAATATCAATAAGAATAAATGCAGGACCCAGGCACACTCCAGAGGCAAAATCCTCTCAAGCCTAAGGCCTGTGACACGGCAAGCTCTGTCCGCAGCAGCACTGCACATGCCTGGGGTGCCACCCCTGCCAGTTCTGCTTCTGAGGTCTGTGACCTTTAGCACTCAGAACCAAGAACCCACAAGCACCCGCAACCAAGTGTGTGCTAGCACAACTACAATTGAAGTGTGTGATCCAATCCCCAACCCTGTGCAGCAGCAGGTGCCACAGCCAAGTATGTGGAATCTGTGGTCATCACAACAACAAAAAGGGAAGAGAAGAATAATGAATGAAAATTATAATCACATAAAGAACAAGTACAAAGAACTGAAACACCATGTTTAATTAATCACACACCTCTCCTCATCTTTCTTTCTCTATTTCTTTTATTTCAGTTTGGTTTGGGAGCCATACTTGATGGCACTCAGAGGTTACTCTTGGCTCTGCACTCTGGAATTAATCCTAATGATACTCGGGGCAGGGAACCATAAGCGATTTCAGGAACAAAACTCAGGCTGGTCGCATGCAAAGCAAGCACCCTACCTACTATACTATTGCTCCAGCAGCAATCTTTAAAGGACATTCTCTTTTGCTGTAGCTGTTATTTGAGCCATACTGGGAAATGCTAGAAAGCTGCTCTCTGGTGCTCAGAGAACCATGTGATTGCTGGACTTGGACCCCAGGAGTCATACATGCAAGGCAAGTGCCCTACCAGTGAGCCACATTCCTGGAAAAAGACCTTTTTTGATTCCATTTCGGCTAGGCCATTTGGAGATACACTGTTCTTCTAAAATCAAGGATAGAACTTACTTAAGTGCCAGGTTTAAGATTAGAAGATGAAGCACTTCAAAAGAAAATCAAGAAGCTGCTATTAAAAGAAAATAGACTCTGGACAGTCAAAAACACATGAATATGTTACAACAACTTGTTCAAATATTTTGAAAGCACCACACAGGCCAAATCAAATAGGTTTGCTGACTGCAGGTGGTCAGCAACCTCCGGTTCCAACCCTTCTTTTTCTCCTTGTTTCCTAGGTGATATCATCCAAGATTGAGCCTCCATCTACCATCTCTAAACCAAAATGCCACATTTCTCTCTGACTCACAAATTCATCTGCCTACTCAACATCTTCTCTTGGATTCCTCAAAACTCTTCTCAAATTCAATTTGTCCCAAATGAAATTAACAATGTTCTCACCCCACACTTCTTTTCCACCCAAATCTGGCTTTCCTGAGAGTTTTTGTGATGGAGGGCTAAGGGGGGGAATGGAAAGAGGAAGGAAAGGTAGTAAGAGACCAGAAGGACCATTTGAAATGGTCCTTCTGAAATGTGAAAATGTGAAATGGTCCATTTGAAATGTGACAGAAGGACCATTTGAAAACAAAAGTCAAACTCTTCAGAAAGTCATCTATGAGACAAGTGAAATTCAAATACTTCAAATATTCAATGAACTTCATATCCTACTCCCATTTAAGATTGTAATTTCATTTTTCTCTCTTCTTTTCTCTCTTTTCACTTCCTCTCTTCTTTTTTTTTATGCTTTCAATCACACCTGCCTGTTGCAGGACACCTAAAAGCCTAGGCCTCTGCATCTGCCCTGAATTGCCTCCTGCAGGTCACTTCATAGATAGGGGGCAGTCTAAATGTGGCAGTCTTATCTGACCATGTATTCTGTACTGGCTGGTATAAATATTCTCTCATGCTACCACAATCATCATGGGACTAGCTAGATCTTACCAGCATATTTGCCTGGCCACTTTGGATCTCTAAGTAATTAGACCAGAGAGAAATGCTGTTTGCCTCCACACCAGCAAGCATGGCTCCCTGATAACTCAAAAGCAACTAAAATACAAAACTACCGTGAAGTAGACGAGACTCTTGTGAAGGCTTGGAGAAATATTTAACTGGCATTAGTGTAGTCTTGGGGTACAGAGACATGCCATCTCAGAAACCCCCTTCTCTACCCTATAAAGGCATTTCCAGGCAGATCTTGGCTCAAGACATTAGCTGAGGTGCTGGGAGAAATTACCTGAGGGCATTTGACCCTTCCTGCCAGGGGAAGTTACATTTAGCTTATAGCTCCTCCCAGCTCTGCTAGGAGGCTTTGAATTAGCTCTGGGTCCTTGTAAACAGCCAGATGGCCTCCTGAAGTTGCTACATTTCTATAGCAATTTTCCTATTTTCATCTCTAGATAGCCCAGCCCAGAATGGGCTGGGCTGGGAGTTGGGGGGATTGATAGCTATAAAATAAGCTGCAAGAAAAAAAGAAGCCCCTTATTTTTTCCCCCTATTTGCCATTTCGGCTTCCCTTGGCGTTTTGCTTCTCCGTTCTCTCCATTCTCTGTTGGGCCTCAACACGTGGTGGCAGCCATCTTGGCCTACACCTGGCTGGGGCCCTAGCTGGGAACCCAAGAGTCCGGAGGTTTTTCCCTGCTCTTGGATTGTATATTGGAACCTGTGATAGTAAAGCCCTTTTATTTTTTTTTATTTATTTTTTTTTGCTTTTGGGGTCACACCCGCGATGCTCAGGGGTTTCTCCTGGCTCTGCACTCAGGAATTACTCCTGGCGGTGCTCGGGGACCATATGGGATGCCGGGGATCGAACCCGGGCCAGCACAGGCCGGCCACGTGCAAGGCAAACGCCCTACCCACTGGGCTATCACTCCAGCCCCAGTAAAGCCCCTTTTAAAACTGCATCGGATTCCTGAGTCTTCATCCATTCCCCGCCAGCTTTGGAGGTAGAAGGTCCCAGCACTGTCGGGGACCCAGGCGGCATCCCCAACACTTGCCAGTACTTAGGATTTACTCCTATCACTGTGTTTCTGGTGGTGCTAGGGGTAATGCAGTGACATGGATTGAACAAGAGTTGCTTGCATGCAAGGTAAATGCCTAACTCCTTATCTCTGTGATACCCCTTCTGAATTTACTTTTAAGACACACAGAAACAAAGTTGCAACATAACAAGTACCAAAGGGAGAAAGTTTGTCAAGGGACATTCTAAGATGCTTTTGTTTGCTTGTTTATCACATCCTACTTTTATAGCAAATACACAATCTGACATGGTAATAATTAAAAGACATAAAAATACATAAGGTTGATGAAACATTACCATTATAACAGTAAGGTTCTCGTTTTAAGAACAAATTAAATCATAACATATAACACACTGTGATACAGTCTATATTTAGATATGTTCAAATATAACAAAAATGTATGCTTTCAAATCTTCATAAAACATTACCACGTTTCATAATGAGAACCTGAGGTTCAAAAATTTACACAAGGCCCAAGTCCTATAGCCACTGACATGTAAGCTTATCTACCTGGCCTTGTTCCAGAGACTCATAAATAAATCCTAAAGGAGATCAAAAACATCTTGGACACCGTCCTGGCTGAAACCTCCAGGACAATCTCAGAGAGGGGTAGGCTAGCTCCTACCTTAACAAATTCCCAGCAGCTGCTCCCACACTCCAAAGCCACCATCATGCCTCCAGTAGGACTGCCAGTTAAATATTCTGGATTTTCTGGAGTGCCATCTCCAAACCGTACAACACTGACATCCCAGTAGTACCACTCCTGATTGAATGGGATGTAACACAGAAGCCAACCAATCTCAACTAACTAAAACATTAACACAGAAGGTTTAACTTGCTTAGTAAACCCTTAAGGACTTAATGACCCCATGGTGAGATACAATTTTTCAGTTTTCTTCAACAGAAATATTCTTTTTTATCATACTGTTAGCCATTTAGTGGTAACAAGCAATATACAAATAAATTATTTTGGGCCAGCTACAGGGCCAGGTTTGAGAAGTTGTTTGGGAAATGGAGACAATGGTGGGGGAAAGGTGATATGGAACTGGTGTTGGAATACTGAATTCTTGTAATAAATCATCATGAACAGCTTTGTAAACCACAGTGCTTAAAGTGTGTGTGTGGGGGGGGCGGGGAGCATAAATTATCAATGTCCAAAAGAAAAAGAAAAAGAATTTACACAAAGTTAAAATGAACAAGCTAAAGAATGACTATTTTATTTTATTTTATTTTATTTTTTTGCTTTTTAGGTCACACCCTGCGATGTTCAGAGGTTATTCCTGGCTCTGCACTCAGGAATTACTCCTCGCAGTACTCAGGGGACCTTATGGGATGCCAGGGATCGAGTCCAGGTCTGCCCCGTACAAGGCAAATACCCTACCTGTTAGACTATCTCTCTGGCCAGAAGAATAACTCTTAATCCGGAGAAATCAGTTGCCTAATCTTCTCCCCCCCCTCTCCCAACTCCCATGTGTTGTTATGCTGATGGCGATGACTGTATGATCCACAGATTTGGTTACAGTGCTCATGAGAGGGATGAATACTTTAGTGATGGTACTTGTACACACTTGATTGTGATGTGACAGAAATCACACAGTTTTGTTGAGTACACAGGGATCCAATACAGCCATGTTATGAGGTCAGACTGGGTACGTGGGGCTATGTCAGAGATCAAACTCTCAGCTCATGCCTGTTGAATAGGTGCTCTATCACTGAACTGTTCCCAAGACCCTCCTGGTCTGATTTTTTTTCCCAGGCTAACCTTTGGGTCTGAATGATCAAACATTTCTTCTTCAGCTTTCAGAAACTTCTCTGATACAAAATTGGTAAAGGAAAATAGAGTTGAAACAGAGAATCATTATTGAAAGAACTAATCAATGTTTTCAAATGACAAGGATTCTAGAATTGAGAATAATTTAGAACTTGTCTTTTCCATAACTCCTGGACAGCTTAGGAAATAATGCTACCATAATAGTAATATATCTCAAATGTATAAGAAAATGATGACATCATTAACTTCACTGTTAGTAGGGTTGGCACAAGCACCTACTAATTTTAAGTACAATGCATAAGAAAATTTTAACTTGGGTGGTGATATTCCTGGGCATGTTGTCAAGATTAAAATTTCATTTAAAAAATAATAAGGTATGCCCTTTTAATGATCTCTCTTTGTTTGTCTTTAAAAATATACCCTTTTGGAGAGGTGCCACATTATACCTAATTACTAGATAAATGAATGCAAAGCAAATGTATAAGCCTAATGGGCCTAATCACAAGTGCAGGAAGCTTTTTTACTCTAGTATCCAGCAGTTATTAAAAAGAAAATTTGTTGCAGAGGCCAAGATATTTGGTGTGTGGTTCTAAATAATGCAGAATAGGCTTAACTCATAACAAAGTTGTATTGCCTTTTTAAATCTAAATCGAATTATCTTATAATTCTGTATTCCCTCCCATAGCTGTCTTAAGCACAGTTAGCCTAATAAGTGCATATAATAATATGTACAAGGAGAAAAAATTCTGTTTCCCTTGGGTCAGAGTGTAGTACAGTGGGTGAAGCATTTGTCTTGCATGCAGCTGACCCTGGTTTGATCCCAGCCTTCCATGGTTCCCTGAGCACCGCCAGGAGAGTAAAGCCAGGAGTAACCTCTGAGGACCGCTGGGTGTGACACAAAACAAACAAACAAAAACAAGGGGGAAAAAAGTTAGTATTTTTTGTTCCTTCTTCCTAAGCCTCCTCTGGTTTGGGAGGAGATACATTACAGCAAATATTTGGTGTTGCCTATCTCTTGACACAGACAAATCAAACTGAATGGTAGAAGTTGTCAAGGAGCTGACAGTCTCATCAGTGGATGCATATGCAAGAGATATGCA